>LPNX010779744.1:8831-112246 GCA_001517045.1 Pseudotsuga menziesii
TTTTATTAGTCTCAAGAAAAATGACATCTCTGGAAATAACAAACTTCTTGTTTACCTCATCATACAGACGGTATGCCTTGGAGTTTTCTTCGTACCCCAGGAAAATGCATTTTCTACTTCAAGCACCAAGCTTGTTTCTTTGCTCCTTTGGAATCAAGGCATAACAGGTGGAACCAAAAACTCTGAGATGCCTGACTGAAGGGAGATGGCCAAACCACATTTCTTGTGGATTCTTGTTATCAAGAGCATTTGAGGGACTTCTGTTTCTCAAATAGGCTGCACATTTCACTGCATCACCCCAAAACATTAGTTTTACAATCTTGAAAAACATCATTGAGCGTACCATATTCATTATGGTTCTGTTCATTCTTTCTGATACACCGTTTTGTTGAGGATTGTAGGGAACTGTAGTCTGATGTGCAATTCCATGTTAGTGAAGATAATCTTCAAAAGAATTTGAAGTGTATTCTTTCCCATTATTAGTACGAAGTGTACGAATTTTAGATTGTGCTTGTTTTTCTATCAATGCATGAAAATCCTTGAATGTTTGAAATGCTTCTGATTTTGTCTTTAATGCATAAATCTAGTACATTCTTGAGTAGTCATCAACAAAGGTCATAAAATACTTATTCTCATTAGCAGAAGGAGTTGGCATTGGGCCACATAAATCAGAATTCACTAATTCTAATTTCCTACTTGCTCTGAAATTAGATTCATGGAATGGCAGCTTACTGTGTTTCCCTAATATACATGCATCACATTTGCTCTTTTCTTTGGGAATGGTGGGCAAACCAAATACACCATTCTTTCTCAACAAATGAAGACTGTTATAATTCAAATGACCAAATCTTGCATGCCATAATAAACTTGATGACAAATTACCTTCTCCATGCTGAGAGAGGTAGGCATAGTTCTGAACTCTTACAGATGAACCCTTTAGCTTCAGCAGCTTCCCATCTTCGTATCCAGTCATGATGACTTGGTTGTCAGAGGACTTTCTTATTTCGACGATTCCATCAAACATGTGGATGGAATGGCCTTGCTGTCAAATCTGCACCAAGGACAACAGGCTTCTCTGCAACTCTGGAAGATAAAGAACATTCTTCAACAAGAAATCAGGGAATCCAGGCATCTTCAACCGAATGGTGCCCATTCTCTTTGGTTTAAGACTTGACTTATCTGCAAAGTAAACTATGCCATTTATTGTTTCATTAAGTTCTTCAAAACAGTCTTTTCTAAAAGTCATATGTGATGTTGCACCAGTATCAAGTAGCCAACAATATTTGTAAGATGAAAGTGAAGTCATTTCATTAATGCCAAGATTACAATGTGCAACAACACAATGAGTAGAATCTGAAGATTTACTAGCATCTTGGTTCTTATTGTCATCTTTCTTCTGGTTATGTTTGTCTTTGATGGAGTCCCACAAAGCCCAACACTGATCTGTTGTGTGTCCAATCTTTCCACAATGCTTGCACTTCAAATCTGATCTTTTGCTGGAGTTGTTTCTGCCTCCTCTACCTCTGAAATTTCTTCTTCCTCATCCTCTCTTGCTGCAATATCCCTTGGAAGGGTCTTTGGACTGATTCTTTGTTTTTTGAACAAAGTAAAAGGATTCTTCAATAGGCTCGCTTGATTTCTTGATCTTTCTAGACCATTTTGGATATGTTTCCTTGCCAGTGAGGACATCACTAACAATAGATGCAGAATAGTGCATCTTCAATCTGGAACTTGCAACTTACACAATACATGAAAGAAAAATATGGAATGTAGGTTTATGTTCTTGCTCCTTTGCAAGTTACAAAAATGATTCTGTAGCTTATTATACAATTTTGCAACCCTGTTTCTCAAAATAATTCTGCAGCTCTGTGTTAATAATTCTAGAGTGTTGTTTACAAGTACAATTCAAATTTTTTTTTTATGAAACATCACAATAATACATCAATACAAAATATTGTATCAGACTTGTAGAATACTCAAACAATTGAGTTCACTGCACTTTTTGTAGTTCACATTCTTCAAACAGTCTTCAGTCACAGCAATGGTCTTCACATTCAGAAGAAACATCTCATAGCTCCAATTAATACTCTTGGGCTCATACAATATCCATATGGTCATAATTAATACTCAAGATGCATACAGCTCCACGTAGCTCCACGTAGTTGAATACAGGAGTGAGCTACTTCACTCACGTTCAGGCTCAAGATGCAAGCAGCTCCACGTAGCTGAATAACTCCAAGGTGTGATTCAAAATCGCAACCTTCATGTGACTGAGTAAAATCTTGGGTCTTCAACAAGGATTCTGATTATCTTCAGAGCAGGTTTACTCTATGCAATTGAGAAAGGCATGACTCTACACAACTATACAATCTCTTCCTGAATTCCCACTTAATCTCTAATGCACAGACTTAGGTCACAAAATTAGGTTTTGTGTAGTCTCCAACGGTCATAAACAATTAGACCAATAGCACTTTACCTCCACACACAAGATAGGGCATAAATTAGGGTTTTTACATTCCCAATGGTCGCAAGTAAATAGAACACGAAGATTTTACCTCCATGCACTTGAGAAACACCGTGAATCTTCAGATTACATCATCGTGGATTCAAATACAACTTCATGCAGTTGAAGAGGGTTTGAGTCTTCACCACGTTCTCTTTCAGTTTAGCTCTCATTCAGACCGTAGGTTCCCAGCTTTCAATTTGAGATTGAAGTCTCAGTTCCCAAAATAAATCTTACATATGTAAGTTGCAGCTCACACATGGAAGACTACTCAAGGATGGAGGACTCAGCTCACAAAATATACATAGCAGCTAACATAATACAATCTCATCTATCACATCTTCATGCATTCGACAACATACACAATCATTCATTCGCATAGCTCAAGAAATTGAACGCACGACTCAACCAGGACGAAGTTTACCTATGGAAGGCAGCTCACACTCAAAATTTGTAGCGCACAATATTATTACGACTTCAAATATTCACTATTGTGATACACGCATACTCCTCGCGATGGATCGAAGGTATATGAAGTCTCTCAAATTAGACTCGTTGTAGAATAACGCACCGGATTATGAGAAACACAGAGGCATTCTAACAAATTGCAGGCAGAGAATAATGGCTAGATCGAAGGAATATGAAACGTTCTTACATAGAAAATAAGCGCCTTATTTTGGAACTGTAATGCATACAATGAATGTATGCAGGCTGGCAAGAGAAATGAATTGACAAAGTTTAGAATGGAGGTCTGGCAAGCAGACTGGCAGGCATGCAGGCTGCCAGGACTGAAACTTAATGGCAGGAGTTATGGCAGGTGGTGCTCTGATACCACTGTTGGGTAAAATAACTCCCTATTCATCTTATTCCATTGCTAATGCATATATTTATACAATTCATATGTCAGTTGTGATTCAACTTTCAACCAACCTATTCATATTCCTACATGACTATTCACATTCAGAATATATTTACAATATTTACATATTGTATAATCCCGATGGATTATATTCCAACACCAACTATTGTGGAACAAGGAAAACATGACAGTGCAACACAGGGGGGAAAACAGGGCTGAAGTGGACAGGTTTCAACACCAGGGGTAGAAAGGGAGTAGAAGAGGAAGTTGCATTCCAGTTATTTGGATGGGAGATGCGAGTAGAGAAGAATAATAACAGAGATGCACAGTGCATGAGAGGTATGTAAGGAGAAAAGGGAAATACCAATGAAATAAGAAAATGGTAATAAAGAGAGAAATTCCACTGACAAATATGCTCAACAGAAAACAACATGCAACACCCATTTGATGTGGACAAATTAAAAGCTAGAATTGAAGAAATCAATCCTGCTATGCCATTGAGAGGGAATGCTTGGGTTGTTGAAGAGGGACAGGGTGCTGACTCAAGGAAGGAAATACTTCACTGAGTGATGAGAAAGGAATGTCAAATGAACATAAAAACAATAATATGCAATGGAAATTCCAATGAAAACCATCGAACCCAGATGAGACTGTCTCCAATTCTTTCCAATTCTACCCATTTCACTCATACTATTAGTGAACTCAAATTTGTGCACATCTGTGGCCATACTGGACAAAAATTAATGAACATAGAGAATGGATTGAAAACTGCATACCCTACTGATAACAGTGGCCCCTATTTATTAATCTTACATAAGAAGCAACATTATTGGTAATTGACTGCAGCTGCTAGGAAGGAATCCATGGGGTCAGGCCAAATCTGGATATGTGTACTGTGTTGGCCCTTGGAATAATTGAAAGGTGGGAAAAAAAGGTTGATCATCATGAAATGTTGAGTCCACATCTGGGTGATGCAATCATTCTCAATGCTATCAAAATCCAACTTGATTCAGGTCCATCGAATCATAGAGTTTGATGGTTTGTTAAGTGACGTATTTTATAGTCGGTTGAAAGTTCAGAATATGGCAGGTAGGGAAAATAGAAAACTATAAGTATAAGTATAATTGTCATATACTTAGACAATTATATGACATATTTTACACTCAATACATTCAACATGTGTATGACAGGTTGAGGTGTGGGAAAATGAAATCAAGCCTGTGCGTGGATTTTACTGAAGCAAGTCAATTTTGGATTGCTTTACTCAAATGCACACCTAACATGAAAAAACCGTGGTTTAGGGAAATTAGACCTGCAAAAACATGCAAAAACTATTGTTTAGGGAAATTAGACCAAGCCTAGGAGAAGATAAAAAATTGTCCAAGTATGGAATTATTGGTAAAATCTGCCTAACAGGCCTTAGGGAAATGCCCACCATAGCTCATAGGATGATGATAAAAATATTATGAGAGTGTAGATCTCTAGATTCTTGTATGGTGCATCCAACTATATAAATATCTTGACCAAAAATTCTTTCAGTATGAAGATATCAATCTGCAAAAAGTGCGTCTCAGCCATATTTGCATTGCTCCAGAAAAATGCCCACTGAGGAGAGAGAAAGAAGCTCCAGAAGATGAAAGTGGTCATGATGGATTCACCTTGTTGGCCTCTACCCATTGGGAATCTCACTTTCCAAGTGTGAAGGAAAAATGAAAAGACCTTGGTGACCTAGGGTTTGAAGAGAACTAGTAAAGTGTTAGACAAAGAGTTTGAGAGACCACATGGAAATGCTCACAAGGGGGTGTTCCATTGATGATAAAAATCATCAGATGATATGGTCTTGTTAATTTTTGAAATGGGTATCTATCCATGCTCTTGGTTTTTATTATGGTGACCAGATAAGGAAAATACCAACCTCACAAAATAGAAGAAAAATCTTATCTTGCACACTAAAGACAGAAAAAATGGCTAAGTGTTGTAAATGGGCTAAGTGATGCCTGCATTAAGGTTGATTCCTGCACTAAGGATGATGCCCACATGGCATGGAATAGATGACTATCTGGCATGAAGTTGAAATCATTGTTGCATTATGACATCGTTCTGGAGAAATATGACAAATTAGTGAAAATCAGGAAATTGGCAAAGTGTGGGAATATTGGTCCAAGTAGCCTTAAGAGGATGCCCACCACAAATGGTTTGTTGAAGAAAATACCCACACCACATGGGGATATTGTAGGATATTGTTTTGTCTACTCAACCATGGTCTCAGTTTGTCCAAAGACACACCGAACAAGAATTAATGGACCTGCCAAAACTATGGTTTAGGGAAATTAGACCAAGACTAGGAGAAGATCAAAAAATGTCCAAGTATGAATTATTGGTAAAATATTCCTAACAGGCCTTAGGGAAATGCTCGCCATAGCTCATGGGTTGATGATAAAAATATTATCAGAGTGCATATCTCTAGAAACTTGTATGGTGCATCCAACCATATAATTATCCTGACCAAAAAGTCTTTTAGGAAGAAGATATCAATCTGCCAAAAGTGCCTCTTAGACATATTTGCACTGCTCCAGAAAAATTCTTGCTGAGGAGAGAGAAAGAAGCTCCAGAAGATGAAAGTGGTCATGATGGATTCACCTTGTTGGCCTCTACCCATTGGGAATCTCACTTTCCAAGTGTGAAGGAAAAATGAAATGACCTTGGTGACCTAGGGTTTAAAGAGAACTGGTTAAGTGTTAGACAAAGAGTTTGAGAGACCACTTGGAAATGCTCGCAAGGGGGTGTTCCATTGATGATAAAAATCATCAGATGATATGGTCTTGTTCATTTTTGAAATGGATATCTAGCCATGCTCTTGGTTTTCTTATGGTGACCAGATAAGGAAAATATCAACCTCACAAAATAGAAGAAAAATCTTATTTTGCATACGAAAGACAGAAAAAATGGCTAAGTGTTGGAAAGGGGCTAAGTGATGCCTGCATTCAGGTTGATGACCGCACTAAGGATGATGCCCGCATGGCATGGCATGGAATAGATGACTATGTGGCATGAAGTTGAAATCATTGTTGCATTATGACATCGTTCTGGACAAATACGACAAATTAGTGAAAATAAGGAAATTGGCCAAGTGTGGGAATATTGGTCCAAGTAGCCTTAAGAGGATGCCCGCCACAAATGGTTTGTTAAAGAAAATACCTGCACCACATGGGGATATTGTAGGCTGTTTTTTTGTCTACTCAACCATGGTCTTAGTTTGTCCAAAGAGACACTGAAGAAGAATTTATGGACTTGCCAAACCTGTGGTTTAGGGAAATTAGACCAAGCCTAGGAGAAGATAAAAAATTGTCCAAGTACGAATTATTGGTAAAATATGCCTAACATGCCTTAGGAAAATGTCTGCCACGGCTCATGGGTTGATGATAAAAATATTATGAGAGTGTAGATCTCTAGAAACTTGTATGGCGCATCCAACCATATAATCATCCTGACCAAAAAGTATTTCAGGAAGAAGATATCAATCTACCAAAAGTGCCTCTCAGCCATATTTGCAGTGCTCCAGGAAAATGCCCGTCGAGGAGAGAGAAAGAAGCTCCAGAAGATGAAAGTGTTTTTTCTGGGCTCACCTTGTTGAACTATACCCATTGGGAATATCACTTGCCAAGTTTGAAGGAAACATGAAATCACCTTGGTGACCTAGGGTTTGAAGATAACTAGTTAAGTGTTAGACAAAGTTTTTGAGAGACCACTTGTAAATGCTCATAAGGAGGTGTTCCATTGATGATAAAAATCATCAGATGATATGGTCCTTGTCATGTCCCCGTGCCTCCGACCGGCGAAGAGGACGCGACCCAAGCTTCAACAACCCGGGCTAAGAGCCCCATGAACATATGCATGCACAAAATTGTTGAAACAACATGCTTAAACAAAGACTTTGAACTAAAACATGCACATATGGAATTAATCATCACACACAGTGGAAACCAACAACATTCATTTAACATGTTCATTATAATCATGAACAACAAATATAGTTGCAGAAGTAGAAATGGACAAGATCACTTATCTTATAGAGAAGTCGATCCGCAACTAGCTACGTCGCTACAACGTTCCACCCAACCATAGGCCAGCGTGCTCCTTAATATCTCAGCAGCGCTGCCACCCCCGAGCTGGGCATGATTCTCCAAGGAATAAGGGAACAAGCAGGCTTACACATAGCCAAGGATACACAAAGCATAGCCAAGCCAACACAGTGGGTTTATCAGGCCATCCAGGAGTTGGGAAAGGCTAAATGCTAAGCTGGTGAGCTCATGACAGAGCCAAGAACACCTACACCAGAACTAGCCTAACTTCTAAAACACCCACACACACACCCAACACAAGGAATCAGTCCCTTCTCTGCTACACAGTCCCTCGGGCCCTGCATTCCCTTCCAGTGCTCTTCAGGGGTTGTGGAGAAGGAAGCCAGCCCTCTAGCTCTGTATGTGTGGTTTCCAATCACCAAGTTATCAAGAAAACCAAGCCCCCATCCCTACTCCCAACACAGTTCGAAGACCAACCATTGCACACATGCAATCAATCAGAATTACAGCTAAACAGGGGGAACGATTTCTGAGTCATTTTTGGCCCTCTAGTGGCCAAAACGACTCCCAACAATCTACAGCAGTCCCCCCCCCCACACAGCGTAACAAAAACACAATTATAGGGGAAAGATACTCCCAAGTGGATTACAACAGTTCTAAATGCAACAGCAGACACATTCACAACATGGGGAAATCGACAGTCCGCCATGGACAACTAAAGACATGGAAAAACATACACTGGCCGCACTGGGGAGGAAAAATACATACTCTCAGTCTGTGCGTGGATGAAATCTTGCACCAGACCTCAATCACAAATAATACCACAACATTCACAGGGAAGGAAGACCGCAACAACCCAAAATCAGCCTACAAGGAGAGGATACAGCTCCCCATCCACAAATCTGCAGAGGAAAAACAACCTACAGGAGGACGCGAAATTGGAAGTGCGTGAGTAACAGCAACGTCGTGGAGAGAGTGGTATCGCCTGCGTGAGGGATCACAGTGGTTTTTCCTGGCCATAGTGAAGTCAACCGTGGTGGAGTGTGCGTGTGGGTGAGGACTGACAGTCCTGCCACCCCACTCCCAAAGACCATAACTGCCTCAACCACCACCAACAATTCTTAATGAAAGTGGTTGGAATAAAACAAGGAAATATGACACATGGGTTTTTCTCTCATTGGCCAAGGTTTAACAATTTCCCCACCCTTATCCTTGTGAAAATCATGCCCCCATCTCAATTTAGTTGCTGCGATCGTAGCTGGTCGGGTTCATTTAATTAATTATGCATATTTACATGATGCTAAAACTTAATATGTGCTGCATGCCCTAATATACCATCGGTGACAAGTTTAAATCCAAAACATAGCATAACCAATCAATGGTGGGGTCTTGGCATTTAGCTCCGCACCATGATCATTTACAATATATACATCATATACATCTTAATGCAACGGGGTCAAAACCGGGGCATCACAGTCCTATTCATTGTTGAAATGGATATCTAGCCATGCTCTTGGTTTTTCTTATGGCGACCAGATAAGGAAAATATCAACCTCACAAAATAGAAGAAAAATCTTATTTTGCACACTATAGATGGAAAAAATGGCTAAGTGTTGTAAAGGGGCTAAGTGATGCCCGCACTAAGGATGATGCCCACATGGCATGGAATGGAATAGATGACTATGTGGCATGAAGTTGAAATCATTGTTGCATTATGACATCATTCTAGAGAAATAGGACAAATTAGTTAAAATCAGGATATTGTCCAAGTGTGGGAATATTGGTGCAAGTAGCCTTAAGAGGATGCCCACCACAAATGGTTTGTTGAAGAAAATACCCACACCAGATGGGGATATTGTAGGTTGTTGTTTTTTCTACTCAACCATGGTCTCAATTTGTCCAAAGAAACACTAAGGAAGAATTTATGGACCTTCCAAAACTATGGTTGAGTGAAATTAGACCAAGACTAGGTGAAGATCAAAAATTGTCCAAGTATGAATTATTGGTAAAATATTCCTCACAGGCCTTAGGGAAATGCATGTTACAACTCATGGGTTGATGATAAAAATGTTATGAGAGTGTAGATCTCTAGAATCTTATATGGTGCATCCAACCATATAATTATCCTGACCAAAAATTCTTTCCGGAAGAAGATATCAATCTGCCAAAAGTGCCTCTCAGCCATATTTGCACTGCTCCAAAAAAATGCCCGCTAAGGAGAGAGAAAGAAGCTCCAGAATATGAAAGTGGTCATGATGGATTCACTTTGTGGCCTCTACCCATTGGGAATCCCACTTTCCAAGTGTGAAGGAAAAATGAAATGACCTTGGTGACCTAGGGTTTGAAGAGAATTGGTTAAGTGTTAGACAGAGAGTTTGAGAGACCACTTGGAAATGCTCGCAAAGGGGTGTTCCATTGATGATAAAAATCATTAGATGATATGGTCCTGTTTGTTGTTGAAATGGATATCTAGCCATGCTCTTGTTTTTTCTTATGGTGACCAGATAAGGAAAATATCAACCTCGCAAAATAGAAGAAAAATATTATTTTGCACACTAAAGACATAAAAAATGGGTGTGTGTTGTAAATGGGCTAAGTGATGCCCGCATTAAGGTTGATGCCCGCACTAAGGATGATGCCTGCATGGAATAGATGACTATGTGGCATGATGTTGAAATCATTGTTGCATTATGACATCGTTTTGGAGAAATACGGCAAATTAGTAAAAACTTAGGAAATTGGCCAAGTGTGGGAATATTCGTCCAAGTAGCCTTAAGAGGATGCCCGCCACAAATGGTTTGTTGAAGAAAATACCCACACCACATGGGGATATTGTAGGATGTTGTTTTGTCTACTCAACCATGGTCTCAGTTTGTCTAAAGAGACACTAAAGAATAATTTATGGACCTGCCAAAACTGTGGTTTAGGGAAATTAGACCAAGCCTAGGAGAAGATAAAAAAAATTTCAAGTATGAATTATTGGTAAAATATGCCTAATAGGATTTACGGAAATTCCTTCCACAACTCATGGGTTGATGATAAAAATATTATGAGAGTGTATATCTCTAGAAACTTGTATGGTGCATCCAATCATATAATTGTCTTGACCAAAAAGTCTTTCAGGAAGAAGATATCAATCCGCCAAAAGTGCCTCTCAGCCATATTTGCACTGCTCCAGAAAAATGTTCGTCAAGGAGAGATAAAGAAGCTCTAGAAGATGAAAGTGTTTTTCTTGGACTCACTTTGTTGAACTATACCCATTGGGAATATCACTTACAAAGTTTGAAGGAAACATGAAATCACCTTGGTGACCTAGGATGTGAAGAGAAATGGTTAAGTGCTAGACAAAGTGTTTGAGAGACCACTTGGAAATGCTCGCAAGGAGGTGTTCCGTTGATAATAAAAATCATCAGATGATATGGTCCTATTCATTATTGAAATGGATATCTAGCCATGCTCTTGGTTTATCTTATGGTGACCAGATAAGGAAAATATCAACCTCGCAAAATAGAAGAAAAATCTTATTTTTCACACTAAAGACATAAAAATTGCCTAAGTGTTGTAAAGGGGCTAAGTGATACCCGCATTAAAGTTGATGCCCGCACTAAGGATGATGCCCACATGGCATGGCATGTAATATATGACTATGTGGCATGAATTTGAAATCATTGTTGCACTATGACATTGTTCTGGAGAAATACGACAAATTAGTGAAATCAAGAAATTGGCCAAGTGTGGGAATATTGGTCCAAGTAGCCTTAAGAGGATGCTCGCCACAAATGGTTTGTTGAAAAAAATACCCGCACCACATGGGGATATTGTAGGCTGTTGTTTTTTCTACTCAACCATGGTCTCATTTTGTCCAAAGAGACACTGAATAATAATTTATGGACCTACCAAAACTGTGGTTTAGGGAAATTAGACCAAGCTCAGGAGAAGATAAAAAATTGTCAAGTATGAATTATTGGTAAAATATTCCTAACAAGCTTTAGGGAAATGCCTGCCACAGCTCATGGGTTGATGATAAAAATATTATGAGAGTGTATATCTCTAGAAACTTGTATGGTGCATCCAACCATATAATTATCCTGACCAAAAAGTCTTTTAGGAAGAAGATATCAATCTGCCAAAAGTGCCTCTCAACCATATTTGCACTGCTCCAAAAAAATGCCCATCGAGGAGAGAGAAAGAAGCTCCAGAAGATGAAAGTGTTTTCTTTTGGACTAACCTTGTTGAACTATACCCATTGGGAATATCACTTACAAAGTTTGAAGGAAACATGAAATCACCTTGGTTAAGTGTTAGACAAAGTGTTTGAGAGACCACTTGGAAATGCTCACAAGGAGGTGTTCCATTGATGATAAAAATCATCAGATGATATGGTCCTGTTCATTGTTGAAATGGATATCTATCCATGCTCTTGGTTTTTCTTATGGTGACCAGATAAGGAAAATATCAACCTCGCAAAATAGAAGAAAAATCTTATTTTGCACACTAAAGACATAAAAAATGGCTAAGTGATGCCTGCATTAAGGTTGATGCCCGCACTAAGGATGATGCCCGCATGGCATGGCATGGAATAGATGACTATGTGGCATGAATTTGAAATCATTGTTGCATTATGACATCGTCCTGGAGAAATATGGAAAATTAGTGAAAATCAGGATATTGGCCAAGTGTGGGAATATTGGTCCAAGTAGCCTTAAGATGATGCTTGCCACAAATGGTTTGTTGAATAAAATACCCGCACCACATGGGGATATCATAGGATGCTATTTTGTCTACTCAACCATGGTCTCAGTTTGTCCAAAGAGACACTTAAGAAGAATTTATGGACCTGCCAAAACTGTGGTTTAGGGAAATTAGACCAAGCCTAGGAGAAGATAAAAAATCGTCAAGTATGAATTATTGGTAAAATATGCCTAACATGCCTTATGGAAATGTTTTCCACGGCTCATGGGTTGATGATAAAAATATTATGAGAGTGTATATCACTAGAAACTTGTATGGTGCATCCAACCATATAATCATCCTAACCAAAAGTCTTTCAGGAAGAAGATCTCAATCTGCCAAAAGTGCCTCTCAGCCATATTTGCACTACTCCAGAAAAATGCCCACCAAGGAGAGAGAAAGAAGCTCCAGAAGATGAAAGTGTTTTTTTTTTACTCACCTTGTTGAACTATACCCATTGGTAATTTCACTTGCCAAGTTTGAAGGAAACATGAAATCACCTTGGTGACCTAGGGTTTGAAGAGAACTGGTTAAGTGTTAGACAAAGTGTTTGAGAGACCACTTGGAAATGCTCACAAGGGGGTGTTCCATCGATGACAGAAATCATCAGATGATATGGTCATGTTCATTGTTGAAATGGATATCTAACCATGCTCTTTGTTTTTCTTATGGTGACCAGATAAGGAAAATATCAAGCTCACAAAATAGAAGAAAAATCTTATTTTGCACACTAAAGACAGAAAAAATGGCTAGGTGTTGTAAAGGGGCTAAGTGATACCTGCATTAAGGTTGATGCCTGCACTAAGGATGAATCCCGCATGGCATGGCATCGAATAGATCACTATGTGGCATGAAGTTGAAATCATTGTTTCATTATGACATCTTTCTAGAGAAATACGACAAATTAGTGAAAATCAGGAAATTGGCCTAGTGTGGGAATATTGGTCGAAGTAGCCTTAAGAGGATGCCCACCACAAATGGTTTGTTGAAGAAAATACCCGCACCACATGGGGATATTATAGGTTGTTGTTTTGTATACTCAACCATGGTCTCAGTTTGTCCAGAGAGACACTGAAGAAGAATTTATGGACCTGCCGAAACTGTGGTTTTGGGAAATTTGACTAGAAGAAGATAAAAAATTGTCCAAGTATGAATTATTAGTAAAATATTGCTAACATGACTTATGGAAATTCCCACCACAGCTCATGGGTTGATGATAAAAATATTATCAGAGTGTAGATATCTAGAAACTTGTATGGTGCATCCAACCATATAATTAACCTGACCAAAAAGTCTTTCAGGAAGAAGATATCAATCTTCCAAAAGTGCCTCTCAGCCTTATTTGCACTGCTCCAGAAAAATACCCGCCGAGGACAGAGAAAGAAGCTCCAGAAGATGAAAGTGGTCATGATGGATTCATCTTGTTGGCCTCTACCCATTGGGAAGCTCTCTTTCCCAGTGTGAAGGAAAAATTAAATGACCTTGGTGACATAGGGTTTGAAGAGAACTGGTTAAGTATTAGACAAAGAGTTTGAGAGACCACTTGGAAATTCTCGCAAGGGGGTGTTCCATTGATGATAAAAATCATTAGATGATATGGTCTTGTTCATTGTTGAAATGGATATCTAGCCATGCTCTTGGTTTTTCTTATGGTGACCAACTAAGGAAAATATCAACCTCACAAAATAGAAGAAAAATCTTATTTTGCATACTAAAGACATAAAAAATGGCTAAGTGTTTTAAAGGGGCTAAGTGATGCTTGCATTAAGGTTGATGCCTACACTAAGGATGATGCCCGCATGGCATGGCATGGAATATATGACTATGTGGCATGAAGTTGAAATCATTGTTGCATTATGACATTGTTCTAGAGAAATACGACAAATTCATGAAAATCAGGAAAATGGCCAAGTGTGGGAATATTGGTCCAAGTAGCCTTAAGAGGATGCCCGCTACAAATGGTTTGTTGAAGAAAATACCTGCACCACATGGGGATATTGTAGGTTGTTGTTTTGTCTACTCAACCATGGTATCAATTTTTCCAAAGAGAGACTGAATAATAATTTATGGACCTGCCAAAACTGTGCTTTAGGGAAATTAGACCAAGCCTAGGAAAAGATAAAAAATTGACCGCCTTATTGGTAAAATATTCCTAACAGGCATTAGGGAAATGCCCTCCATAGCTCATGGGTTGATGATAAAAATATTATGAGAGTGTCGATCTCTAGAAACATGTATGGTGCATCCAACCATATAATTATCCTGACCAAAAAGTCTTTCAGGAAAAAGATATCAATCTGCCAAAAGTGCGTCTCAGCAATATTTGCACTGCTCTAGAAAAATGCCCGCCTAGGAGAGAGAAAGAAGCTACAGAAGATGAAAGTGGTTTTTATGGACTCACCTTGTTGAACTATACCCATTGGGAATATCACTTGCCAAATTTGAAGGAAAAATAAAATTATATTGGTGACCTAGGGTTTGAAGAGAACTGCTCAAGTGTTAGACAAAAAGTTTGAGAGACCACTTCGAAATGACCGAAAGGGGGTGTTCCTTTGATGATAAAATTCATCAGAGGATATGGTCCTATTCATTGTTGAAATGGATATCTATCCATGCTCTTGGTTTTTCTTATGGTGGCTAGATAAGGAAAATATCAACCTGCAAAAATAGAAGAAAAATGTTAATTTGCATACTAAAGAAAAAGAAAAAATGGCTAAGTGTTTTAAAGGGGATAAGTGATGCCCGCATTAAGGTTGATTCCCACACTAAGGATGATTCTCGCATGGCATGGAATGGCATAGATGATGATGTGAAATGAAGTTGAAATCATTGTTGCATTATGGCATCGATCTAGAGAAATATGACAAATTCGTTAAAATCAGGAAATTGGCTAAGTTTGGGAATATTGGTCCAAGTAGCCTAGAAAATGTGGTTTAGGGAAATTAGACCGAGCCTAGGAGAAGATAAAAAATTGTCCAAGTATGGAATTATTGGTAAAATTTGCATAACTGGCCTTAGGGAAATTCCCGCCACAGCTCATAGGATGATGATAAAAATATTGTGAGAGTGTGGATCTCTAGAGTGTTGTATGGTGAATCTAACCATTTCTATAAGGCTATAATAAGAGGTTTTTCAGACAGTTTGAAGACAATATAAAATCATCTTCACAATAAACCACATGCTAAAAAAAATATTATCATTTAAAACTTACAAATTTCATATATAATGAAAAAAATTATTCGAAAAGAAAAACCAATTATAACAGAACAATAATATACCAAATATAATTGAATGGAACAAATACATAATTCATATGCATTAAATCATAGAATTCACCATATAGATTACACCTAATAGTATAAATTTTTATTAATAAATGTAAATATATCTAGCTTCAACCCCATGGTGTTATTCTCAACTTATGACAATTGTATGGACTGTGGCGTGCATTTTCCTAAGCCCAGTTTTGAATATTTACACACTGTTTTTTACATAACAACTTAGAATTTCAGTCATTAATTTTGAATTTGTCCAAGATACTTTCAATTTTAGTCATTCATGTTCAAGCTGACTACTATGCATTCCTAGCTTGCATTTTACACTAAGTGTTCATAACAGTACAAAAAGGTTAAAATTACACCTTTCATAGGTTAACTGTGAGCATACGAGGTTAGGTTATATAAAATTAACACAAGGATAGTCTTATAAATATATCTAGCCATCCAATTTCCAAAACCATTTACTATAAACATTTAATAGGAGGGTTTGGCTTGCATTTTTATTAATGTAGGTGGATATTTCATAAATACAAGACAACCATGTAGTGTTTTTGCACAACATGCAATTTCTTAACCAAAATTGAAAAAATAAATGTATAATAATGTGGAAAATAGTAAAACATACCATTTTCAACTAAAATCACTCAAAAATACCCAATACTTAGGGCTGGGAGGGCATTTTTGTGATCTAGGTAAAAATGGGTTGAAAACACAAAAGTTGTCATTTTGTCAATTTAACTCTGGACAAATGAAACATAATTTTAAAAAATGGAAAGAGGATTTTGTCAAAAATATATCTATATTCAACCCCATGGTGTTATTTTCAACTTATGACAATTGTACGGACTATGGCGTGCATTTTCCTAAGCCCATTTTTGAATATTTACATACTGTTTTTTATGAAACTTAGAATTTCAGTCATTTTTTTGAATTTGGCCAAGATACTTGGAATTTTAGTCATTCATGTTCAATTTAACCGCTATGCATTCCTAGCTTGCATTTTTATGCTTTTGGCTTGCATTTTACACCAAGTGTCCATAACAGTTCAAAAAGGTTAAAATTGCACCTTTCATAGGTCGACTCTGAGCATATGAGGTTAGGTTATATAAAATTAACACAAGGATAGTCTTCTCAATATATCTAGCCATCCAATTTCCAAAAACATTTACTATAAACATTTAATAGGAGGGTTTGGTTTGAGAGTACATCAAAACATGTAGAGAATAATATTACTCTATTATTATATTACTCACTCTATTACTCTTATTTTTCCGGAATAGTTAGAATGCCAAATTTTTACTCTATTATTTACTCTTACTTTCTTATTTTCAATAAGTATACTTAACATTCTAGAAAAATAAGTACACTTAACATGCTAGAAATTTAACCATGTTGAAATTGAAAATGTAAGTTGTGTATAGTTGACTTGATACACATTTGTAATTTTTATTATAGTTTGGAAAAGTCAAAACACATTTGTAATTTTTATTATAGTTTGCAAAAGTCTGAACACATTTGTAACTTTTCTTATAGTTTGGAAATGTCTTAACATATTTGTAATTTTTATTTTAGTTTGGATAAGTCAGCGTGCTAGTATCCTATGAGTGCATTCACGTACATCCCCTTCTTCCTTTCTGAGCATGCCATCATCATGAAAAATGGAAACAACATCCTCATGTTCCATGCCGTCAAATGAAACAGGGGGTTCTAAAGTTGCTGAGAGGTTCATTGTCAGAAAATGTGGAGATAGCATTGAGGCATGGAGTGACAGAACCAACTGGCAAGAAGGTATGCTAAATGTCCTGGTCAGAGTAGGAGTGCATCATTTTCTTTTTGGTCAGTTCAATTTCAATAATGAAGAGATAGATAATGCCATTTCTAGTTATGATGATGAGTCCAAGGAATTGATTATTTTTGGGAGGAGGGTTTATTTGGACCCTGATTTGTTGTCAGGTGCAGTGAAAATTCCACACAGGGGGGGAGTAATGTTGACCACCAAGAAAACCCTCAAAGTAGAAAAGGGTGAGATGGAAAACAAAATATGTGGAAAAATGGTTAAGGTTGCCCATAATTTTTTAAAGATTCAAGATGTTCCACCAGGACTGTACAAAACCTTAATTCAAATTGTACTTAGGACAATTATGAATCACCACAAGCAAGATATTTCAGGTGATTGTATGAAGTTCAGTCTGAGTTGAAATGTGCAAATGATCATCTTTAGAAAAATGAAAAGGAACACTAAGAGAAAAATAAGAAGAATGTTGAATTGATGAAGAAGTACATCCAAGATAACGATAGATTGAGAGAAATTTTGCACAAATGTGCAACAAAAATGAAAAAATTAGAATGAAAATCAGAACATGCACCTGCTACAGCTTCTAAAGAACTAGAAGCTTCTAAACAAGCCAAGATACTAGAATGTACAAATTTATCTTCTCTAGAAAAGGATATCTTGCATCCTAAACCTCCCAAGCAGCCTAGAACTATGGAATAACATTATTTATATATATTGTGTATGTAAATACATTTCAAGTTTTAATACATAAATTTATATGTGTGTGTGTGTGTATTTCTTGGCAATATTGTATATGTTTTTGATGCATTTATTGTGAATGGTAATTTTGAATTTAACTTTTCAATAAGTGTACATAACATGTCAGAAAGTTAACAATATCAACATTGAAAACTTAACTTGTGTACTGTAGGCATATATATTTGAATTTGTAAGAAATTAAAAGAGTGATAGTGATTAGTGGATATGATATGTCAGTAGATTTTGTGACATACGTAGATCCTAGCTGTTTGCTTGGAACTATTGATATTATAGGGATATTATGGGGATGATGGATTGAGAACTCTCGAGTTCTTTATGAGAATTTTGATGCTAAGTATTGTTGTATTTATGTAAGTTTCTTTATCTAATGAAACTAAAATTCAAATTCTGGAACAATGTCATACAATTCTACTCATGCAACCAAATTTCAGCGAATAACCCAAAGCTATAATGCCTATAGAACTGGCCTAAAAAAGACAAAAATTTACAAAATATAAGCAAACACAAAAAAAAAATTGTAATTTTATTACTGAAAACAAAAAATAAATTTTTAATATGCCTTCCATCATTTGTTACATTTCCAAAATTTAGTAACATAAATGTTAGCACAATAGAATAAATTTCCAGTATGACAAGATCACTAGAAATTCTTATTGCAAAATAAGTTTCTTGCAACATAAGTATATATATCCTTTCCATTCTCAGATTTCTTCACAGCTTCCCCCTTGCTTCTAGTAGAAACAAGCTTCTGCAGTGGCTTGTCATTCAAGTACTCCTCACCACCTCAGAAAAGGTTGGCGAACGGGGTGCATGAAAGCTATGATGAAGACCTTGGGCCCTTGATGCTCTCAAGTATGAGCCTTCGCTCCCACAGAAAACATGTGCATCTCTCAAAGTGGTGTATGACGTCTTCTCCCCGATGGTTGGTGCTTCCCTGGTGTGAAAAAATAGGGCGATAGATGAGCTTGGAATCAATCTCACCAACCAACAACACACCCAGACTAACAATATTCTCAAACCAAATTGCCATTGCAAACATATCAGAAACCTCAGAACCTCTTGGCAGAATGATACCGCGAGTTTGCTTCTACACTAGCTCATCCTATGCACCTTAATGGCTATGAAAGGTGGTATTTATATAAGATTGGAAAACTGGACAAGGGGATGACCCGTCAGCATATTTGCACATTTCATCGTCGAGTAGCCTATTCGACCATGCACTTCAGGGCATATGGACTGGATGTGTTCTGGCCTTTTTGCTCCTGTGACGACCCTTTCACTCCTATGATGACAATACCAAAACCATTATTTCACTGTGTTTCCTTTGCTACGTGTGGCGATCAGATTCGTTATTCCACTTCTTAGATTTTCATGATATGTTTTTGATTTCACATGCCATCCATACGAAGGGTATCTATTTTTGGGTGAGATGGCACTATCGCACGGATGATTTATCCTATGGGTGTATCACAAATGGCATCAGGGAAATCAATTAAATGTCGGGAAGGCAAATCGTATGTGAGGCATATTCTCCTCTTAGATTTTTTGATAGTTTTTTTATGTTGCATAACCCTCGTGTTTCTCCATGCACTCAGTACCGTAGATCTGTTCATCTTTGCAATCTAAGCCCTCGATACACCAAATATTCATACTCAAAAACTCAACACTATCAACCTACACAGCTTGATTTGGGGAGATCAATATCAACCATCGATCTCTAAACTACCTTCATCAGGACCACTCAACCTTGAGAACTTTAACATTCTGCTAACTCTTTTTCATCTGAACAAGTGAGCAAATTCTGATCTCGGAATGCTTCTCACCCGTTGATCTACCCAACTTCTTGTTCCGACTGTAGATCTTCCCAGCCCCTACCACTTTCTGTGGATCGAATTCGTAACTTTCTCTGCGCTAGTTCAATCTGCAGAATTGTTTGATACTGTATATCTATCTCTGCCTTCATCTAAACCACCCGATTTTCTCTCTGATTAACCATTTTTCACGATTTGAAAAAGTTTCTCTCTCCGAGCAGGTTCACCGTACGAAATGATTTAGGGATGTTGATCTCACCTTGTGCTGATCTCAACCCTCCAACATTACACCCATTTAATGGACTCCACAAATATCAAAAATAAATCCTTCCCCGCATCTTCGCTCCACGGAATCACTTTCTGTTGTCGATCTTCACCGTTTTGAATATGAACTATTGAAGTTTAACACACTTTATGCTTATTCTGCTGCTGCATTTTTCAATATACATAAATACCTATCACCGTAGGTCAAAACCCACTCTCCATCTGACGACTCCATGGTGGCAAAACTTGCTAACCAGTTAACCTAAAAGGCGCTCCCACAAAATTCCTCAAATAAGATCATTTTCAAACCTTTGGGAAGGAAACATAGATGAACATAAATCAACATTCAATGATGATGATGAAGATGATGATGATGATGGTGGTGGTGATGAAGATGATGATGAGGACAATGATGAAAATGATGATGATGATGATGATGAAGATGTTGATTAGGAAGAGGGAGATGACGACGATGATGATGACGACGACGACGACGACGATGATGATGACAATGATCATAATGATGATGACGATGACGACAACAACGATGATGATGATGACAACGACGATGATGACGACGACGATGATGATGATGATGATGACAATGATGATGATGATGATGATGATGATGATGATGATGACTAGGATGATGATGATGATGAAAATGATGATGATGATGAAGATGATGATGAGGATGAGGATGAGGATGAGCATGACGAAGATGACGATGATGATGATGATGATGAAGATGTTGTTGTTGATGATGATGATTATGGTGGTGGTGATGAACATGATGATGAGGGCGATGATGAAAATGATGATGATGACGATTATGAAGATGTTGATTAGGAAGAGGGAGATGACAATGATGATGACGACGATGATGATGATGCTGATGAAGATGATGATGATAAATGATGGTGGTGGTGATGATGACGACAACAACAATGATGATGATGATGAGGGAGAGGATGAGGATGATGATGAGGAGGATGAGGATGATGAGGATGATGATGATGACTAGGATGAGGATGATGAAGATGATGATCATGATTATCTTAATTATCATGATGATGATTAGGATGAGGATGAGGATGATGATGATGATGAATTTGAAGATGATCATGATGGTGATGGTGATGATGATGAATATGTTGATGAAGATGATGATGATGATGATGAAGATGTGATGACAAGATCTTTACCTTGGTCTTCATTAAATTGTTCTGAGCTTCGCCAACACTATAATAGAATGGTTATGAGTGATTATTCACTCCTATAAAGGATGCACTTTATGGAACTACCAAACTACTCAATTTGGATCTTCCTCTTTTAAGACACCAGACTAGGTCCGTAAGTATTGATTCTTCATGTGCACAAATATAAGAATAAAATGCTTCACAGATCCCAATAAGTTGTATTTTTTTTACTACTTCCTCAGATCATATTGAATTGTCAGATTAGTCCTTGGAATGGGTGTTAGGAGAAATCCTTAATTTTTCACTCAACTGGATTCTCTCCCTATCATGTAGATGTCTTCATTCACTGAGCTCCCTCTAAAATTGCGATGATGAAGATGATGATGAAGATGTGATGACAAGATCTTTACCTTGGTCTTCATTAAATTGTTCTGAGCTTTGCCAACACTATAATAGAATGGTTATGACTGATTATTCACTCCTATAAAGGATGCACTTTATGGAACTACCAAAATGCTTAATTTGGATCTTCCTCTTTTAAGACACCGCACTAGGTCCATAAGTCTTGATTCTTCATGTGCAAAAATCTAAGAACATGAGGCTTCACAGGGCCCAATAAGTTGTATTTTTTTACTACTTCCTCGGATCATATTGAATTGTAAAATTAGTCCTTGGAATGGGTGTTAGGAGAAATCCTTAATTTTTCACTCAACTGGCTGCTCCCCCTATCATGTAGACTTCTTCTTTCACTGAACTCCCTCTAAAATTGCGATGATGAAGAAGAAGATGATGATGATGATGATGACAAATATGATGATGATGATGAAGATGATGAAGATGATAATGAAAATGATGATGATGATGATTATGAAGATGATGATAATGATAATGGACATGTTGATGAATTGGATGACGATGATGTTGATGATGAATATGATGATGAAGATGAAGATGCTGATGATGTTGACGATGAATACGATGATGATGATCAAGATGATGGCGGTGATAACGAAGACGTTGATGATGAGGATAACGATTATGATGATGATAAGGAAGATGACGATGATGAAGAATATCATGATGATGATGATGGTGACAACGATGATGATGATTATGAAGATGATGATGATGATATTGATGAAGACGATGAATTAGATGATGGTAATGACTATGACAAGGATAATGATGATGATCATCGTCGTTGTTGTCTTCATCACCATCATCTTCGTCATCTTCATCATCATCATGATCATTGTCATCATCATTGTGTTCATCCTTGAAGGGACTTATGTATAGGATCTCACTATAAGCAATGCAACCAATACAAATTATGACAAAATTCTAGTTAAATTAAATTAAACTACAGTAAATTAAAAACATAGAGTTGTTTAACTATAATTAATTTAAAATGCAACAATATATAAAATATGAAAATAAAAAAAACCCATAATAAACTAAACAAAAGGTAAATATGCAAAATAAAAAAACAAAACAAAACACAAAATATAAAATATGCAAATAAAAAAAATAAAAATGTAGAATTCAAAAACACCTGTGCACTAGCTCATTAGCAAAACAACAACGAACAAGTTCACTCCCATGCACTACTTCATTAGAAGCATCCAGAAACTGGTAATTTGATGAGCAGAGCAGTGGTAAATCAAGTAGCAGGGGATACTAGTCTAGAGGATACCGACGTTCCCAGTGGAGGAAATTTGGCCACAGTCCAGAGGATACCGGTGTTCCTAGTGGAGGAAATCTAGCCATAGTCCAGAGGATAAAAAAACAATCTAGCTATAGTCCAGAGGATACCGGTGTTCCCAGGGGAGGTAATCTGGCCGCAGTCTAGAGGATATCACAAAGGGCCTAATGAATCCATTAAATTTCTGAACCAATACGGATTCGATACAGTCATACTAAAATTTTAATTTTTTTTCTATGCTACCATCGCTTCTATTATCAGTGGATCTAGTAAGGGTTTTCTATTATTGGAGCGTTTGAAGCTCCTCCTTAAATTTGGGGAAAAGACATATGGGTTGAGCACTACAAGCCAGTCGTGCTCTTGTATAATTTTCTGAATTATGGCATAATTTGCAAGCTTTTCTAATTTTATTCTATTTAATGGTCCGGAACAGTGTGCAAAATCCTATAGGAGCTATAGTCTAAACTGGTTCAACCGATTCTGTCGAAACTTTGAACTTGAGACGTGTTTCTTCTAAGCATTTAATTTTGCTTTAATAATTAGTTTTACCTCGATTATGGCACAAATTACAAGCTTTTCTTATTATATTATATTATATGTCTGAAACATTCTATAGAGTGTAAGATTGTGTAATCTTATTCTATTTAATGGTCTAGAACAGAGTCCTCTATGAGCTATAATTTGAACTGATTCTGTCAAAAATTGAACATGAGACCTCTTTCTCCTTTAAAGACACATTTAATTTTGCTTTGATTGTCAGTTTTACATGGATTATGGCACACTTTTCAATTTTTTGTGATTTTTATCTATTATGGGTCTAAAACATTTTGTAGAGTGCCATAGGAGCTAAAATTATAATTACTGTGTACAATTCAACTTAAGACCTATTTCTCCTTTAAAGAAGCATTTTATTTTATTTTTATGCTCACTTTTACCTGAATTACAACACACTTTGCAAGATTTTCCCATTTACTGGTTTGGATTTTGGAACAATGTATAGTTCCCTGGGACTCATGGGCTATAATTTGAATTGACACCAGTAAATTGACCCTCATACCTCTTTCTTATTTAAAGACACATTTGATACAAGTATTATTTTTCAACGACACTTATATATTTTTTCCTCTGTTTGGTATATACCATGGTAGTTAGTGTGGTTGGCTCTATGTGGCATATCTCAAAGAGTCCGAAGGTTATCAAGAATATTGTAGCATGTGTGTGTCTTTATTAAACCCTCTACGATCATTTCTTACTTAAATATATGCTGTGTAATTTCGATCACATCATATCTTCCAAAATACTATCCTAAAATCCTTCTCAACATATGCAGAATTCCCTTTATAAATTTTGATTTATTAATTTCCTGTAGCTTACTCTTTTATTTCACCAAGTCTGTACAAGCATACTTTTCTAACTTTGGGAAGACTTATATTTTTCACATCTTGACCATCTTTAAACAAACTGGGGGTATGTCTAGGTATCCACCTCAACTAGGAACAAGACCATGTCACCTTAAAACCTTACGACAAACACACGGTCTCTGGCAGTCACTTTAAAATGGTCTTTCAAACTGCTCAATTCAACACTTAGTGAATTTTGTCAGGCCCTAGTCATTACTGTGCCAGGAGGCATTTTGGAAGACTCATATCTCACACGTGTGAACACCTAGAGGGAAACTGATATCATGAGTGGATGCCCAGATCATCAAAGAATGGACCCATAACATCTAATGAATTTATCAGTTAAAGAGTTAACTCTGACGTGCATTTCCAAGTGGGCTCTCAACCTCCTATTTTCAACACTCGGTCAATTTTTCATATTTTTGGATATGTAAGCTAATGTTTTTACCTCTTTTGGAAGGCTGATATTTTTCTCATGTGGTCACCATAAAAAAAACTAAGCACATGGATGGATAGACAGTTCATTAAAGAACATGCCTATACCTTCTGATGAATTTATCATCACTCGGACACGCTTTGGCGGGTATTTCCAAATGCCTCTTCAACCTTGTGGTTTGACACTTAGTCAATTTCTTTAAACCCTATGTCTCAAAGGTGATTTCAAATTTTCATCAAACTTGGTGTGTAAGAAATCCAATAGATGGAGGACAACCAGATGAATCCATTAATACCATTTTCATCCTCTGGAACTACATTCTCTCTCCTTAGTGGGAAATTTACTAAAGTATGATGTAAAAGCTGCTTAAGACCCTGTTTTGGCAGATCCATAATTTCTGCCTCAGGTACTTTCAGGTCAAAGTAAGAACATGGTTAGGTAGAAAACACAGGAACCTACAGGATTCCCATATGGTGTGGGAATTTCTTTCAACCCACAAATTATGGTGAGCATTCTCCTAAAGCAACTGTCTAATTTGACCAAAAAGAACTTCTTTTGGGAGGCATGTATCTTCTTCCTCAAAGAGTTGTTCTGAGAACTGGTGCACTAGTTGGTTAGATAATTCAACCAACAATGGGATGATAGGCCATGGTGAGCATTTTCTCCTTATTATGAAATATGGTGGGTATTTTCATAAGACTACTGCTTTAGGACAATTTTTCACCACTTAGCCTTTTTCCAAATTTATCATACATGCCTATGCCCATCAAAATTTCTTTTGTCATTAATGAACATCTCTAGGATATGTTTGTCCACAATCATCATCTCACCAAATGTCACCAATTATCAAGAATACCTATAAATGGTCTAAATTTGGTGACATTTCACAATGTTATCCATTTTAAAAAAAATCAGGCACATAGTTAGAGAAGGAGTACCTTGCACGAGGAAACTTGCATATCAAACCACTATGGAAGAGGGAGCGTTAGACTAAAGTCATTGAGTTTCGGTGGGAAATCCATGAATGAAGCTATATGCCCGTCGCCCGTTCCAAATTGAATCCCCAACATGATCTATATGAGGGGGAACCCCATACCTCTTTGCATGCATTAACTAGTCAAGTGGCCCAAGAAACACACTTCTATATCCGTGTTGTGAACAAATTCAAAACCAAATCAAATCATGTCTTATACTTAAAAATAATTCAAATATAAATAACTCTAAAAGAAATTACACCTTTGAGAGAAAATTAGCTTTTGGTAAATTTTTTGGGAAGAAAAAACTTTTGATATTAAAACATTACAAGTAAATATATTTGCACACTAAATTATATCCATTTGGTAGCTTATATTCTTGTTTTATCGAGTGTAGGTACCACCAAATAGGTATCTATAAGATCTATATTCCTCAAGTGATAGTGAATATATACTAGGAGAGGTTGAAAGTGATACGTGTTGTACTAGATTTACCAATCTGTATCAACTAGATCTGAAAAGATAAGGAAAAGATTTCGTAGATGCATGCAATCTTTTATTTCCAACGGAGGGTCATGTAATTATGATGCTGAGAGCATAGGTTACATTGAGTTTCCCTTGAGGTATAGACATATAGTGCAATGATGGGTACCTAATAAGCTACCTCAAGTGGACACAGATTTCTTCATCAATGGGAGGATGTATCGCATTGCTCCTTCGTCCTTACATGGATTGGGGTCATTTTCCATGGATGGCATAAAGGTCGGCTATGGCACTGTAACTGAATTGATGGAGTATGTCAGACCATTATACAGATACAATAATTGGTTGATCTTGGTCCAATATACTCGAAGCATGAGGAGATATAGAGTTGCCGCAAATTATATACAACTAGTAGAACACAATAAAAACAAATGGGCGACTATGTATATTGATGAGAGACCAAAAGTGTCTGAAAATGTTGTTGGCTTTGTAAATAGTACATGACCAATGACAGCAACTAAGCAACTGGATTGCGAATTTGAGGGACGTGAAGAACATCGTATATTTGTATGTGCAACAAAAACAATACTTCCAGGTGAAGAGTTGTTGATCAATTACAACTTAAATTGAATAGATGTGGCTTCCATTGTCTAGGGTAACCATGGAAGGTCACACGCTATGCCTCATCGGATAAATGCTAAATATAGTAACTAAACATGACTACAATAACTAAATGTTTCAAATTTTTTTGTCAACATTCAATTTCTACCGTTGACATTCTCTTTTTTGTGCATATTATGAATATTTCCATGTGATAACATGCTTATTACACTGTTATGCTTATCTCAAATTTTTTTATGTTACAATTATTGACTCAACTTTTATTGATTGATTTATTTTGCCAAGGTTGCAGCAGTGGAAAGCCACATGCTGCTTCCACGGTCCAGGGTGACCATGGAAGGTCACAATCTATGCCTCGTGAGGTAAATGTTAAATGTAGTAAATAAATATGATGTCAATAACAAAATGTTTTGATTTTTTCAACTAACATTTGATTTTCACTATTACCATTCGCTTTTGTCGTGCTAATTGTGAATATTTCCATATGATAACATGCTTATTACATTGTGGCAAGGGTCTTCTCATCCCCATGGAGCATAACATGTATCTCCTCCTTTGTAGGTTAAAGTAAATATTATTGCAGTATCTCATTTTTTTTTATGTTACAATTATTGACTCAACTAAATATAGTAACTAAATATGACTACAATAACTAGAAACTCCAACCCCAAAATATTTCCATGTGACAACATGCTTATTCCACTGTGGCAGGGGTCTGCCCATGGTCGTCATGCAACAAAACATGTGTCCTCTACTTCCATGGTCCAGGGTGACCGTGGAAGGTCACACTCTGTGCCCCATCAGGTAAGCGTTAAATATAATAACTAAATGTTGAGTTTTTTTTTTGTTAACATTCAATTTCCACTGTTACCATTCACTTTTTTCATTCTTATTACATTGTGGAAGGGGTCTGCCCATGGTCGTCATGCAACAGAACATGTGTCCTCTACTTCCATGGTCCAGGGTGACTGTGGAAGGTCACACTCTGTGCCCGATTAGGTACGTGTTAAATATAATAACTAAATGTTGAGATTTTTTCTATTAACATTCAATTTCCACTATTACCATTTGCTTTTTTTCATGCTTATTGTGAATATTTCCATATGATAACATGCTTATTACACTGTGGCAGGGGTATGCTCATTGCCATGGAGCAAAAAATGTATCTTCTCCATTGGAGGTAAAAGTAAATGTTATTGCAATATCTCATTTTTGTTGATGTTACAATTATTGACTCAACTAAATATAGTAACTAAATATGACTACAATAACTAGAAAATCCAACCCCAAATAATTTCCATGTGACAACATGCTTATTACACTGTGGCAGGGGTCTCATGCCCATGTCCATAATGGAACAGAACGTGTGTCCTCTACTTCTAAGGTAAAAATAAATATTATAGCAATATCTCATTTTTTATTATGTTAAAATTATTTTCATAACATTTATTTATTGATTTATTATGGCAGGGTGGTGCCGATGGAAAGGCACCTACTACTTCCATGGTCCAAGGTGACCATGGAAGGTCACACTCTATGCCCCATCAGGTAAGTGTTAAATATAATAACTAAATGTTTAGATTTTTTTGTTAGCATTCAATTTCCACCATTGAAATTCGCATTTTTCTGTGCTTATGGTGAATTATTGATTGATTTATCGTGTCAGGGTGGGGACCGTGGAAAGGGACCTGATGCTTCCACGATCCAGGGTGACCGTAGACAATAACCCACTAGAACTAGATCAGTAGGGGGTGACCGTGGGAAGTCACCAGCCACAACACCACATCAAGCAAGTGTTAGTTCTTAATAGTAACTAAATTTCATTACAATAACAATGTTTGAATGATGTTAAAAATATTTTTCTTAATTTTATTGTTTGATGAATTTAGTCCAGTGCACTTCATCTGGGTGATGAGGAGCTGGAGGATGAAATTTATTATTCCTTAGACCCTATGGATACTATAAACAAGGCCCTGAAAAAGGAAAACATAGAGATGATCTCCTTGGATTGGATAAGGTCCATGACACAGGAGATCAGGGAAAGGATTGAAGAGATGAAAGAACAAATAAAATCTTATGGGGTAAGTGGCATCTTCACATATTTTTTTAAGCTATGACATGATTTCATATTTGATATTATGTTTTCTATTTTTCCAAATGATCTGATAAAGTACGGTTTTTCATTTGTAGGAGTTTTTACAACCTGTGACCAGAGAAATTGTCGAGACAGGTATAGGTAGCAGTCATGCACCAATGCAGCAACAACACCAACAAAGCAATGTACCAATGAGGCTTTTTGACACTCCTCTGGTTGGATTCGAATCCATTGATGAGGGCACCAATTTTGATCAGCATGACATGCTAGAGCATGATGAGACGGAGCCTAGGACTCCACATGACTTTGAAGATGAACCTACTGTAGATGACCAGGAAACTTTTCCTAGAGCAGCACGAGTTAAAAGCACCAGATCACTAGATCTAACCTTCCTGGTGGATGACGCTTGTGTTCCGATCAAGATTCAAAAGATTGCGGGTATTTATTAATTAATTTATTCATTTTAATCATGAAATTGAAATGGACATACGCTGAAATTATTATAAATTAATGGATTACACGTTTCTGCACGAAACAATGTTTTCTACAAGAATTTGAATGACAAAGCATTGGATTTTTTTGGCCCCACCATTCACACACGGTGGAATAGAAAAGATAGCGTAATGAGATATGTATTGATAGACCACATGGTAAACTTGTTCGGAAATACATTCAATAAGAAAGTGGTTGCAAAGTTAGCCAGTGAGAATTTAAAATATACCAAGGCCCAATATAGGGATAAATTGCAACTTGACCTCAAGCATGAGTGCCCTCCCATGGTTTCGGAGAAAGAGTGGAAGGCACTCATAGAGGATGCAAAGGAGAACTTGCTAAAAAGACAAGGAAAACAACCACAGCCTAGAAAAGCAAGGTACAACACATATCATCTTTTGAGTAAAATATGCTCATTTATTTTTTTTCTTTTTTGTTTTAAGCAAGAATTCGGATATCTAATGTTTTTCAAAATTTTCATATATATATGCTGCCAGACACCTCCAAAGCAAGCAAGGCTAGAGTGGAAAAGCATGGGAAACATAGACTAGGCCAGGGTGGCTATAGAAAACTAAGAGCCTAAATCGTAAGAATTAAATGATTAACTGTGGGGAATATTTATTTCAAAGTAGCGAACAAATATCTATTTTTGATAGAGGGAATTTTATATGTGTTATGCATTGCAGGGAAATATGTTCCAAGATGCTGCCACCGAGGAAGACTTAAATATTGGTTTCAAGCATGGTTTTAAAAGTGTCATTGAATATTGGAAAATCTTGGGGCAGAATCCATTCTCTCCAATGACGCAGATGCAGGTAAATAAAATGAATAAGGACATCATTACAATATACTATTAAAGTCTATTCAGCTTTTATTATATCTCCCATAACTAAATATTTATGTTTTCTTTTAAGCAACAGGGAAACCGCAACACTGAATCCAGTGGTACTCTGCATGTACCAGGTGATGTTAGGGTATGCATGTCCCATGATAGTGAGGAGCAGAGTGACCATTCTGGTATGTGTGATTTGGAAATAGAAATATCTACTATGATTATAGATATTTATTTCCTGACGTATACTTTTAAATTTTTTTCTTTCGATCAAAGATCGTGAAGCTCAGGAGGGTGAACTGCAAGAGGAATTAGCAAGTAGAGAAACAATTAACACACAAGATGTCACATATACACAGATAGGTAAAGAGCAATATTGTAATTTTAATCAAAATGATGAACTATTAATTTCAATAATATTTCAACATATCGATATGGCCATTTTCATTGTTGCAGTTCATGCCCCTTCAGAACTGCCTCCACGCCCTAGTCAACAATGTACAAGAAGCATGATACATGAGGGCATGGAAACAAAAACACTAGTAGGACATGGATTTGTATATAATCTACCAAATAATAATGATAATATCCCAATTATCGTCAGTTATTTCAATGCAAAAAAACAGAAATCAAAGAAAAAGTAGATGTATAAATTCATGACTTGTATTTGGATGTATATCAATGTTGTTAGTCTAAAACAATGTTTATATGAATTACCTCATTATGCTTCAATTTTTTTATGTTTATATGAAGGGAGAGGACCAACATCCAGCAGAAAAACTGCAGCCGCAGCTGCAATATAACTAGCCACAGTCGAAGTATACTCAACCACAGTATAACCATCTGCAACAACAATATACTCAACCACAGTATAACCCACTGCAAACATAGTACACTCAGCCACAACCTAATTGGAAGTAGCACTTCAACTAATCACAGTATAACTAGCAACCATACCAACAACAAGGAGGATTTAGAAGAGCATTTTGCGGAGGACGTAAAGGAGGATTTGTTCATGGAGGAGCTATGGGACAAGGTCATGGACCAGTAACATGATATAATTGTGGATTATTGGGACATTATCAAAGGTACTATATTAATATATAGTCTTAGTGTACTTATTGCAGCATTGTAGACCACACCATCAAGGAATTCCTACAATTGATCACGAAGTGGCAATCAAAGAATGCACCACAACTGCAACAAAAATAGAACACAACTCAAAACAAAGGTTCAGGACCTAATGTAGGGAGGATCTCAGCAGAACCAAGAAATCAACCATCGAATGTTAGAGTAGTAACCCGAGGAGGAGCCATGACAGGAGCTGATGGACCACTAATAAATATCTGACCAATGGCTTGAAAGAAGGTACAATTTGATGTAAAAGCTCATAAATAAACCTTTTTCAACATAAGAGACATGCTGAATAGGGACACAGGTAAGTTACCTATCTACGAAATGCCACCAGTCTTCGATTCAACAAAGTTTTCAAGATCATCAAGAAAGGTTAGTACCTTTAAATTTTTTCTAGAAATTTGTTTGACGTTAGCAAAATATCTAGATGCATTAGCAGAAATAACAACATTTTTATATCGACAGGACGAAGGGTGACAAGACTACCCAGTAAATTCATTGCATAAGAATAAAACAAGAAGGGAAATGAGATTGAATGTATATATTGGTGACTATGATGTGGAATTAGTCATCTTGGATCTAGGATTAGATGCAAATATCCTAACAAAGAAAACATGAGAAATGATGGGAAAACCGCACTTAGTTTGATCCCCCATACAAATGTGACTACCAAATCAGGTCATGATGTCGCCAATTGATAGAGTACTTCATCTACCTGTCAAAGTGCAAGGACTGAATACATATGAAAACTTCAATGTTGTTGATATATTCGACGAGATCATATCATACCTTGCACTATTGGGAATTGGTTGGGAAAATGAAAAACTTAGCGATTATCAATTTCAAGAAAAGGGTAATGACCTTTGAGAATTGCAACATATGGATTGTTTCCCCATTGCATCCCTAGGAAGGACAAATATATGTCAACAAATAAAAGATGAATTCATGGGAGGATGGGAACATGCCTACAATATTTTTGAAGACTATATCAATCCCACTGCGTACAGAGAGTTGGGTTGGCGAAGCACTCGCTCGGATTCTGACGATGCGCTAGAGAAATGGCAAAACCGATTACATGAAATATTGATAAGGAAATGTGCATGAGTCACTCAATCACTGCGGTGGGTAGCAACATAATTCATTGAATTTCTGACATATGAAGGACTACCTAACTTGGCTTTTTTTATTAGCGAATTCAAAGACAGAGTATCAGAACCTCAGCACCTGTTGGCGTTGGAAGAAGAAATAAAGGCTACTTTGGCAAGATGGTGGGATACACACAAGACCTAGATGGGAGGCTGGAAAGTATGTCAACAACTATTGTAAGTTCGATTCGTAGAATACGAACACTAACAAGGGAAAAAATATGATGGAAGGAATGATCTTAGAAATCATCTGGTTGCATGCCAAACCACATGGGTACTGAGGCCGAAGGAAGAGTGGGTCCACCCGTTTGTCCATACACTAGAAGAAACACCATGGAGATGGTATGTCTCTACAGAAGTGTGAATGGAAACTACAACATGGGAAGAAATATCTATCAACTTCATTCGTACCTTGAGTTTTGTAAATGACAATTCGGTCATCCATAGCGCGCTACAAGAAATACACAACAAAGTGTTAGAGATACTTCCAACCGAGTTAGCAACAGAACCACAGTGGACGATAACACAACAAATGATGATGACATGTTACAATGTGTTAGGAGAACATGATGATGAAGAAAATTTGAGAGCTGTCCACATTCCAGAATTAGAGGGAACTCATGAAATCGCAACACCAAAATTACCAGATGACAAATTCAGGCAACCGCTGAAACTGAAGAAGGTTAATGTTGGGACAATAGAGGGCCTGAATTTTGCTAGCATTGGATATTATTGGGATGATTCGGTGATGGAAAAATTCACAGATTTGATACATGAGTTTCAAGACTTATTCCTGACCAAGTTTTTTAATATGTAATGTATTTCAGGCGAGTTGGGAGAAATGAAGATTCTACTTAAACTTGACGTGAAACCAGTCAAGCAATGACCATACCGATTGAATCCTAGATACAAAGAGCGCATCAAAATAGAATTAAAATGGATGATGGATGATGGAATTATCAAAACAGTCAAAAAGTCTCAATGGATTAGTCTGATGGTTTTGTAGGAAAAAACGAACAGCAAAATTAGGATCTGTGTCGATCTAAGGAAGTTGAATGATGCAACTCACCTTGATCCATTTCTGACACAATTTACTGATGAAGTATTGGAAGGATTTGGAGGAGAGGAAATATATTCATTCACAGAAGGATTTTTGGGCTATCACCAAATAAGGATTGCGAAGGAGGATAGACACAAAACCACTTTTGTAAGGGTGCATCCATGGAGGTGGGTTACAATTTTTGGCAAGGCAATTTTGGAAAAAACAAAAAAATTTACCTCAATTGAGCTTTTGTTAAACCCTCGATCGAGGTATTTCCACCTTGATCGAGGGTTTATAACATGCTCGATTGAGGTCATATTAAACCCTCGATCAAGCTTTTGATAAAACCTCAATCGAGGGTTCAAGACCTTGATCAAGGGTTAAAGAAGACCTCAATCGAGCACTTCTAACTGTCTATAAATAGGAAACAAACCCATCATTTAATGCACTTCATTTGTTGGATAGAAAGGGTCATTTATATTCATTCATAGATATGGGTCACAGAGTAATTGAGTCATAAATGTGATTATGGCTCCAATCAATCACATATATGACTCCAATTACTCTACGAATAATATCTACACATAAAATCTAGAGGAAGTGGCTGTAGTAATGCTTTTACTTTTTTTTCTTCAAGGTATGTACTATTACCCACAAGTATCATTTTTCTAGTCGAAATTATGTTTTATTAAATTTTATTATCATATAATTCCATGTTTGATTTTAATTGAATTTGAATACCTTGTTCCCATTAACAATACAAGATTTTAAAAACTTTGATTAAAGAAATTTTGGGTGTCCATATTCATGTCCACACACGAATATTGGCACTCAAATTTGTTTTTATTTAAAGCTTTGAAAAGCTCGATTAAGCTACTATCTCAATCGAGCTTTTCTCTAACCAGACATAAACATTCAATAGAGGTATTTAAAAACATGTGTATTTCCCTATGCATAATGTAAAGTTTCGTTTAATGAAGTCTTCCAAAATATGCTTGGACACCTTGTATTTTGAATCCCCATTTGAATTCATGTCATTGAACATTTTCAATTTTTGTCAAAATAAGATGTAGTATCATGTTTAGTTTTCATACTTTTTTTTTCCGGATCCCACAATCACCATAACACCTTTTCTTTTATTTATTTTCCTCTACTCTTACCATTATGAAACACCAAAACAATTAGTTACGTGTTATTGATGTAAATTCTAATGTCATTCAATAATTTACTAGCAAGATTAACTGCAAATGTGTGGCACAATAACAATTTTGAAGAGTAAACAATGGACATTGATATAACCCAAGAAAATGAGGTCATATTTTGTTTTCATGCTCACATTTTCATCTCTCAAAAGGTACTAAAAATACTTTTATCCTTTGTATATAATCTTTAATTTTAAAAAACTACAATTATGTGATTGACTTTGAATTTAACACTAAATTTTATCTTAATCGTCATGTTCTATTCCACGCTGGGTTCTAGGATTTAAATATCTGGTCGGAGGATCTATATCCTTGGTAGATTGTAGTCCTGAGAATCCAAGTCGAGTGTCCACTCAACCTGGATTCTCGGGACTACGATCTACCAAGGATATAGATACTTCGGCCAGATATTTAAAGTTGAGAGCCCAGGGAGGAATAGAACAGGACGATTAAGATAGAAATTAGTGTTTTCAAAGTCATATCGCATAATTGTAGTTTTTTTAAATTAAAAATTATATATGAAGGAGCAAAGTATTTTTAGTATTTAAAACCTTTCACTACATTTTTGTAACTCTAATTCTGAAAACATTAGGTTCAAGCAATTGTATGCACATTGGATATATTGCTGATAGGAATCAAATGATATTGAAATTCCCATTTCCCCTTTATTCTTGTGTAATTTTTTTGTTTACTTTTTATTTGAAATGTGTGAAAACAATTACTTAATGAACACTTATGCTTATTTCTAATTTTTTTTCCTAATGAGGTAGAGATCTTAATTCTTGTCTAATTTTTCTTTTAAATTCTCTAGTTGGGCCCTTGAAGCCCATTTCTAAAATGTCCTACATGGGCATAATTTTCCAGATACAGATTATGGTGGTTAGTGTCCACAAGATGTTGAGAACTAGGGGGCTAGGATTTATCTCCTCAATTTTTTGTAATTAATATGAACGTGGTGAGAATGCATATAAAACCTTAGTAGTCATGTACAAAGATTTTTTTTGAGTGTTTAACAGTATATCGATCAAGGGTTTGTTAGACCCTCGATCAAGGGTTTATTAAACCCTCGGTCAAGATTTCGTTAAAACCTCGATTGAGATTCCATTAAAACCTAGATCGAGGGATTTAAACACCTCGATCGAGCTTCAGACCTCGATTGAGGGCCTAAAAAATAGAGAATTACCCCTCTCATAGGAAAATCAATGTTTCTCTATGTCTTCTAGGGGTGTAACCATGCGATTCATGGCACACAACTGAGTGGAGTTCATATCAATAGATTCATCACCGAATCCTCTATCCATTGAGGTATCATGCATGCGTTTTGGTATTCATATGGTTTTTTTTTAATTAGTTCTAAAACTTACACTTGGAAAACCTGACAACAACTTCGAAGCAGCTCAAAGAAAAATCCACAAGGTAAAATATACACATCCAAAAATTTCTCAAAAACGCACAGCCCACACATCGATGTGTCCTCTTCAAAAGGGTATCTTTGGTTTTTCAATTTTTGAAAATAGTGAAAAAAAAGCTGGGATGGACACACATGTGTATAAAATGATCCTGAAATTAGATGAGGTCACTTTCGAAAAATAATAAATAATTGTATATTGTGAAATAAATTAACAAAAAAATATGCTGACCATAGTGCATTTTGTGTAGATCATGATCATATATATATATATATATATATATTTAATTGTTAATGTAATATTGAATTATTCGGGTTGGACACAAGCCACTTATTAACTTCTTCAAATTTTTCAGGTCACACAATTCATTAAATGCAAAATTTCACACATTAAATGACATCAAAATAGTTTTTAAAAATTATCATCGGGAAGCCAACATAATATTCTACTTGTCTATGGCCTGGAAAAATACCACATTGCAAATCTTCAACTAATGCTAGAAAGGTGTTGACAACATAACATTTCGTTAAATTTAAGGAAGTGTGTAGTCTGTGCTCCATTTGAAATTTTGTTGGGACAGATTGTATGCTAGGAAGGTATGTTGGTTGATCCTGCTAAGATCGCAGTAATGGTCGACTTATCTATGCCTACGACAGTAAAAAATCTAAGGGATACATTGGGCCACACAAGGTCCTACCAAAAGTTCATAAGAGGATACACAACGATCACTGCACCAATGGAGAAGCTATTGAAGAAAGATGCAAATTTCAACTAGGATGACCATTTCCAAAGAAGTCTTGATACTCTAAAGAAAAAGATGGCTGCAATGCCAATATTAGTTTTTCTGGATTGGAAAAAGGAGTTCCACATCAATGTCAATGCCTCATCAGTTGCAATGGGGGTAATCTTGAATCAATCTAGGTAAGGAGAAATCGACCATATGATTGCATTTGCAATCCAAAAGTTATCTACGATAGAAAGAAGCTGCATGACGACATAAAGAGAAGGATTGGAAATGGTGTATGCATTACAAAAATCCCAACGCTACGTGTTAGGAGGAAACTTCAAAATTTTTATGAATCACTCAACATTGAAGTACCAGGTCAACAATCCTGTGTTGGGTGGGAAGATCTGTCGATGGTTGCTACTATTCCAAGAGTTTGATTTCGAAATAATTGTGAAACCGTAGGGCGGTTGAACGCAGGACCCGATCATATATTAAGGATAGATTCAGCTGAAGAACCAAGTAACATTGAGGACATATTTCATGATGCATAATTGTTTAAATTCGAAATGGTGGATGACCATTCCGAACAGATCTTCCCATTTTTGGTGACAGGAAAAAATCTAGAGGATTTCACCATGAGTCAGAAGAAGAAACTAGTTTTTAGAGCCCCTGACTTCCAACTAATAATAGGACATCTATACAATATGGGGCCCGATGAAATTCTATGTTAATATGTTCTTCTACATGAATAGGAAAGAGTATTGGTAGAGGCGCATGCAAGGATTACGGGAGGACATTATGGAGGTCACGCAATGCAAGGATTGCGGGAGGACATTATGGAGGTCACGCAATGCAAGGATTGCGGGAGGACATTATGGAGGTCATGCAATGCAAGGATTGCGGGAGGACATTATGGAGGACATTAGGAAGATACTCCAAGATGACTTATGGTGGCCGACAATGCATGACGATACTGTAGACTATGCTAAAAGCTACGACGTATGTCAAAGAATGGGAAAACCATCACGAAGAGATGAGATGTTGTTACTACCTCAGATAATGCTAAAACCATTTGATAAATGACCATGGATTTTGTAATACCCATCAATCTTCCATGGAAAATAAAAGACGCATGATATATCATTACTGTGATAGACTACTTGACAAGATGGGTTGAGGCAAGTACACCAATGAATGATTGTACAGCTACCACAACAGAACAGTTCTTATTCGACAACGTGGTCACTAGATTTGGATGTACCAAGATATTGATAAGAGACCAAGGGTGTCACTTTGTCAATCAAATGATTAGAGTGATGACTGAGGAATTTCATATTCAACACAAGAAAAGTACTCCATATCACCCACAAGTAAATGGAACGGTCAAGGAATTCAACAAGATATTAGAAAACGTGCTAATAAAGGTATGCAACACAAATCATGACAACTGGGATCTGAAGAACCCTGCGATATTATGGGCCTACTGAACGACATGTAAGAGATTGACAGGACAAACACCATTCAAGTTAGTGTATAGATAAGAAGCAGTGATGCCAATGGAATATATAATTCCTAGTCTACGCATAGAGAGAGCAACATGTATTAGGAACGAAGGAGAAGTTGATAAAAACTAGGCACAAATATTGCAGTTAAAAGAGGATTGGTTCATCACCGACAAAATTGTAATTGATCTGAGGAAAGAAAACGAGGAGTTGCAGGATCAAGAGATACCAAGCACACCATCAGAGAAGCTCATGGAAAGAAGAGGAACAATTGAATACACCACAATAGAAATTGCGGAATGTGAAAAGGATGTCCAGACGATAATAGAAGAAATCACATAGTTTTGGGGAAGTTTGGTGCAAGATGAGCAACTACACCAATTGGAGGAACAAATTAGTGAAGCAGAGGTGTAATTGACAGCAATATGGGGATCACTCAAAGAGATTCCCCCACTTGCATAGGTGACCAAGAAGCAGATCTCAAAGAGTTGCAGTAGTGCATCAATAAGGCACGTACAAGGCACCATAGGAGGTCGATACAATTGGATGAATTCCAGGGTGCAACAGAGAAAATGGCACTCAAATCCATGGAGGAAATCATGAAGACAAAGGAATACTTAAATGCATTGGAGTAGATGAATGAATATCACCCAAAGGAACATGAAGTAGAACAGTGCACAACACTCAGAGCGAAGGTTAAGGAAGTAGTTGATCAATGCAAAATTGATTATGATGCATTCAAGACGAAGTTGAATGCACCGATGATTTTCAGGTGAAGTGGCTCAAGGACGAACCACAATTTTTTGTTGGGTGGCTGATGGAAAGGGGTTAAAATGCACAAAGTGCATTTCCTCCATTGACAAAAGGGATGTCAACAGAAAGAAGAGTCGACTGCGACAAAAGGAGAAATAGACAAGTTAGGGAATTTTGGTCAAATTAGTTAGGAAATTGGCAGAGTGGACCATTTTGTAATGGTTTAATAATTCTATAAGTACAGTTAGAAGTGCAATTTAAAAATCACCATCTGGAGAAATCTTATCTAGTTTTGAGGAATGAATGTATTTTCTGGTTTGATGCTATCGACCAAGGAATGTTCTATCTTTTTGTGATGTATTTCTAGGATTAATGAAATGAAGACTCTGTTGGTGACATAATTATGTTGATTGTATGTATTTTCATGAGATGTGTTTCATGCAATGTGTATAATGATGTGATTTCTTTGTTTCATGGTTAAATTTGAATGATGCAAAGTTTTGCAGGGTTTACTGGTTTGCTATATGTCAATAATTTTTCTACTCTTAATGCGAATATGGACTATGATAAAATGTATTTTTTCTATCTAAATCCAAGTAAGCGCGAATGTAACCCTGGTGATAAATATATCATGTTAACGATAGAACTGAAACCATGGATTTCTGTATGATGTTGCAGTAGATTAACAAGTAGTGGGAAAGTCCTCTTCCCTCTGCAAAAACTTGGTTCCTGCATCCCTCCCTCAAACATCTTGGGTGAGTTTGCACCTGCTTTGCAGGTGTTGTTGGATAGGGTAAAACATGTCTGTGTCAATAGGGATTTTTCCTCGATGGGTGTAGACGGACCTGCAGAGTGAACCCTTGTCGACAAGATAGTGTTAACACTTCTAATATGGTAGATATACTCTTCCCCTTGACCTCTCAAACATATTTTTGCAAGTAATCTATAGCATACACTAATAACAATTAGAAACAATAGCATAATATTCACATGAAATATAAATAACTCTCATACATCCATTATATCCTCCAAAAGATATAAAATAATGCCCCAAGAGGAGAGAAATCCTCACAAATCCAACCAATATAATGAGCGAAAAATATCTAGTCTTTATCTTGAGTCTTACCCAACTTACTTTACAATAAAATAATGATTTCCTCTCCTATATCCACATTTTTCTTAACAAACTCTCCAATAATAGCCTAAAGTGGTTTAGATCCACTTTTCTCTCCAAGTATAACAATAAAATAATTCCAATTCATTACGAACTCATGTGACAAATAAAACAAATATAAAATAATGAGTTATCATTCTACGCGTCTTCTCCCTAGGTGGACCTATCCTTCTTCAAGGGAATGAGACAAGAAATATGCCCTTCAAAGTAGAATGTGTAACCTTCAAGGTGGACATCCCATTAATCATTTATAATAAGGTGTGCATGAACCAAATAAATTTCCTTCAAAGGAACATGTGGCTCCTCCAAGGTGGATGTCTTCATCAATGACAGTTTAAACCAATTATAACCTCCCTAAGATGGCACATGTGACCTCTTCAAAGTAAATTTCCCATCTAGATACATGAATGTGTTTGCAAGTAAACCTCCAAGAGTGGAAGATGTCCCTTCTAGGTCTTATCCAAAGGTCACGCATGTGCAATAAACCCTCCATATATGGATCGACCCACGAAAGGATAGAGTGAGTGATGACCACATGCTAGATATAGCCCCTCAAGCTAGAACGTTACCTTCCAAATGACACAATATATAATGTACTTACTCATCAAAGAATGTGCAATAGGTAGATCCATGCCAAATGAGGGGTCAACCAATCAAGATAGGATCATCAATCCATGACCAAGGTCACTGCAACACTTAAGTAATTCCATGAAGGAATGGGAATGCCTTAGCCTACAAACAATAAAATATCACCATGCATTAACATGTGTTCCAAGAGAAGGGGTGAAACAAAAAAAACCATAGTTTATCTTGAAATCATCATCTTCCACTTCTAAAACCACTTCGAAGAGCTAGTGCATTCAAACCATGAGCACAAGAAGAGTGCACCCTAGAGATATGTGTCAACTTCTCAAGCAAGAGGATGTTTGGATCCCTCAAAGTATGTGTTGGAAGAGAGGGAAATCCAAAAGAAGCCATAGTGGACCTCCCTCTAACCCCCTTTCAAGTGTGAAAAACATCCAATGAGTTAGGGAACTCCAATCTAGTAAAGTGAAACCCAAGGTCAAATAAACCTAAATAAGAGTCTCCAATATGCATGAACAATGCTAGTGCTCTATCAAAGGGTGTTGGACATGACATGAGGAGGTGGAACATGTGTGGATCACCTCTATTTCTCCTAAGGAATTCCATCCAAGAATCTTCAAAATCCAACATATACATAAAATATCAATTTTGAGTCATACAATAGGGATCAATAAGAAAGGAGATCTTCAAGTGAGTTTTATAATGACATCAACACTAGCCTTGCTCCACCTCTATGAAGTTAAACACATGATTATTGTAATTGAAACTTAGGAAACCATGGAAATCATTTTTTTAATCTTGTAACCACACCAAAGAACAATTATTAACCTTTTCACACTTAGGGAGACCCTAAGTTGATGGGTTCCCATTCCAATTTCCATGAGTCGCACTATATGATAAATTAATACTGCGCCAAAACCCTCAATATGTGTCTACATTATAAAATGTAGAAGAGTGCAATGTCATCAAGATGTTATCCATTAAGAACATGTTCTTTCATCCATCAAAACACCATGAAGAGACCTTACCTAGCAGCTACTAACATCAAACTTGCGTCAAATCAGTGAAAAAAGAGCAACATTGCTAAACTAAAGCTCACATGTACGCCAATCCATCAAATGGATCACTCTACACACTCGATCATTATAGGTAAAAATAAAAATGTACGACTCAAACAGTATTAAGGATAAGAGGGGCAATAAGTACCATTAACCAATCCTAATATAAAACTAGAATTCAATCTAAAATCTAACAAAAGACAAGCTTAAGGTTTAGAATGCGGTATAAAAAAATTGATGTAGAAATCATCTCTAAAGCGATAATACACATGCTCTCTTTTAACATAAAATAAATTTATTTTTATATATAGTCTCAAATCAAGCAATACCTTTGCATAACCCTAAAGCATCTCCCTCCCACATGAGTTGATCGAGCATCATATTGTCTAAGTACATCAAAACTTCATAGCTACAACTACACGTCGATTGACCAAATTTTGAATGCTCATAGCTTTCTTGTAGAATATCCTTGACCACTAACTATTTGCTTTGATTGATTGCAGATAACATTGTCTAATGACATCAAAACTACAATCTAGAACTAAAAGTCAATTGACCAAATTCCTAATGCACATTGCTTTCTTGTACAAAATCAGTGATCCATAACTATTTTCTCTGAATGACATGCTGAAACAAAAAAATATCATGCATGGTTTTCTTGAGGTGATTTTCATAAATTGCTCAAAAATATATAATACAAACAAACCTTCAATCCATTAGTCAACTGATGTCTCAAGTTGTGTTGTTGTATATGTTGTTTTCAAGAATTCCATTAATCCTACCTTAAACATTAAATCAACAATTTTTTTCCATGATTTTTCCACCATAGAATGTTGTAACTCCTCGGTTTTGACCCCATGGTATTAAATTACATATGATGTAAATATTGTATTAAATCATGGTGTGGAGCTCAAGGAAAAGGCCCCACCATGGATTTAGTGTCTTATGTATCAGCGATTAAGACAGTTGGGGAATTCTCCCTCACGTTTTTGTTGTTTTCCTTCATTTTTCCCATGGCTAGGAATTCGATTTGAGCAATGCTCAATGGCTGGGATCCTCCCTGGGCGTTTTTTCTATGGATTTCCTCATTGCCGTAGATGTGAAATTCCATTTTTGTTTTGTTCAGTGAATGTGCAACAATGATTCACGTTTTGGGGGTTTCAAGAGGTCATTTTTGGTCTTCCTCGGGCAGTTGAGCTTGTTGGGCATTTTCCCCATGATTTCTTGAGGTTTTTCTCACTATTCCATTCCCATAAATTCGTTTTTGTGTTTCTCAATGGTTAGGGAACCAAGATCTCCTTATTTGGGTGTGAATGATAGTCGTTTTTGCTCCAACAATGCTCAGGGACGTTTCCTGAGTTCATATTTCGACTTGGGGGTTTTTGGTGGTTGAATGGCCTCGCTAATGCGCAAGAACATTTTTTGGAAATGTATTTTCCCTTGTAGGGTTGTTTCCCCTCAGCCATTCTGTTTTAGTTTTCCATGTATGTTTGATGATACCATCTATTAAATGGTTTTCCGTGCTTGATTAGAATGTTGGCTTGGTTGGGTAAGCCCAAGGATCTATATGTTAATGGATGGACTGTGTGTTGAGGTATTGCTTGACTGAGTAATTCCAAGGGACCCATGTGTCATTGGTTAGTTTCCCTAGCATCCTGAAAATACCAATTACTTATCGGCTTGGTTGGACAGTCTGTGAAACCCAACAGTGCGTTGGCTTGACTGTGGATGTATGGTTTTTGGCTATGAGTGAGCCTGTTGTTCCCTATTTCCTTGTGGAATCATGCCTAGCTCGGGGGTGGCAGTGATGCTGAGATAATGATGAGCAAACTAGCCTACGGTTGGGTGGAACATTGCAGCGACATAGCTAGTTGCGGGACAAGCTTATTTCAAGATAAGTATTCTTATGTATTTTATCTCTGCATTTGTACTTTCTTATGAAATATTATGAACGGGTCGAATGCTTGAATGGATTTTATTGCTTCCGTTGTATATTGCATGTTTTATACTTAATGCATGGTAATGATTTATGCATCTGTTATGTTTTTAATCTAATTCATGTTTATGTTTTTATATATGTATTATGTCCATGGGGCTATTTTTCCCGTTGATAGTAGCAATGTGTGGTTCGTGTCCTCTCCATCGTCGGGATGAGGGGTGGGGACGTCACAAATGTAATCCTACAAAAGTCACTCATTATGCCTTTTTTATTCAAAAGAGAAATTTCCATTGTTTGGCGAGTTATTTGAGTCACAAATTCTGCAAAATAGAGTTATTATTTTTCTTAGGTTTACACGAATGAATTGCTTTGGACCAAGTGCAATCCAAATACATGAAATTGAATATGATAGAAGAAAAATCCTATATGATTCACTTCAAATTTTGTGAGTTTAATTTCAATTTTATCTACCTTTGAATTTGATAAATGAGCGTAACTGTTGCACTTGTTATACGTTGTAGACCAAGCTAGCATTTGCAGTGTGTTTTTTTCTTGGCTTATAATATATTTCTTTAAATTGTCTTGGATACATTTCTATAGAATTCAGATTTATGTATTTTGTATGACTTACTACAACGATAATGAAAAAAGGTGGCTAATAGAAGCATTGAAACCATAAACAATTTGCATGTCCTCTGTTCTCTGTTCACTTATACTGTCTTTTCATTAATAATTGGAATTAGGCCACTGTTTCTTTTAGTTGAGTATGCTTCCACCATTTGAAGGATTTGTAGTGTGTTCAAAGCTCATATCATACCTACTTTCTTGATCACTATCACCAAGATCAGTTCATAGACACAGTCGGGCACAGCTTCTAGTTCTTATCTCTATATCCTTGCCTTCACCAATCACCTATGACTTCTCTTCTGAAAGATCGATGACATTCATCACAAATTCATTGCAACAAGTGTAGTCTCTTTGGTTTGTATCATGTTACTTGCACTGGGGAAGGCTCGAGTTGGTAGAAATCCTTACATTCGAACTGTTATTGTCTACACTATCACTAGCTTTTGCAGTGTTGTTGTTGGTTTCTTTGTGGGGGAATATATTAAAAAACTGCTAGAAAAGTGGGGTCTTTAAGACAAATTAAGGATCACAGCATGCAGTCCCCTGAAAACATTTTTATACCGCTAATCCATTTTTTTTCTCTCTTCTTAAAAAAAATACCATTTTCTCTACTTTGACCATACGGTAGCACCTATTGTAATTCCAACTAAGATGAATTTGGTGTAGCCATGGTGTTGTATGTCGAGGAATAAATCCAACATGGAAAGAATACTTATTTTGGAAAAGAAAGAACACGATCATATATGCTTTGTCTCTAGTATAGTAGATGCTTTGTCTGTTGTTGGGAAGGAAAGTAAACTCGCAATTTCCCTAGAAGGTCCAATGAAAAGAAGTTGGCTAAACTCTAGACCATTTGCACCTTTCATGGTAAGTTTGGCCAAAATACGGCAACACGATTTTCTCTTGAAAATGTTGTGAATATTTAATTAAAAATTATTAATTATAATTAATTAGATTATTAGGTTACTAGTGAAAGGGTGTAACCCTTCACTATGTTGGCTCAATCCGTATAAAAGGAGAGCTTATTGTACATTGTATTCATTATCTAATGTATTATTATATTTTATCATTCAAAATGATAGTCAGATTCAACTAATAACTCTCGAACCGGATACAGTTGCTCCAAAAAATGAGATTTTCAATGTTGAAATTGCAATTTTCAGTGCAGAAATGGATTCAGGACCCTCGATTACCCTTCGAGCATGTTGGTGCAAATCCCTCAAATAAAACCCATTTGACAAGGGTTCCCACTCTTTCGACACCCAACTTGTTGCGATCTCCCTGAGCATCGGCGGGGACATGTTTTACCCTTTCTAGCAACACCTGTAGAGCAAGTGAAGTCTCACCTGAGATGTTTAAGGGAGGGCTGATGGAACCAAGTTTCTGTAGAAAGGAAGAGGACTATGGACATCAGTACTTCATTTGTGTATCTATCAGATCTAGTCTTCATATCATTATTCAGATCGTATCATTCAACTATCACAAGAATAAACAGATCTAATACTATGACATCATTCATAAGTAGTAATCATTGCATCATAGATCCATGTCGCACATACTCATCAATGGACTACAGAAAATAGAAAAAGAAAGAAAAAATAACAGCATTTCAGATCAACCTCATCTCTTCATATTACTTCTACGCAATAAATCACAGATCCAAATAGACAACACTTTTAACTCTCAGTCATAAAGCAAATATTTAGATCGATGATCATAACCAAGTTTCTCTCCCATAGATATATCTTCACATTCACAACTCTTCATCTATTTATAGGCTTGTGCCTTTACATTCATGATCCAGTTCTAACTAACTCCTAAATGATTCTACCAACTAACGACCAATATCCATAAAATATGGTCCAAAAATACAAAAGTGGCACAAAATATTCAAAAATTAGTTTATCTTCTTCCTTGCACGCTATCCTTGTCTTACGCAGTGTCTTTTGAGCTTGTACAGCATCCAGGATGTTGCACAACTTACCCCAACCCCTTGCTAGCAGGCCCCCAACACAGTCTTGTGGCTCGTCCTCGAGCCACGTCAGGTGGACCTAGTGTACGTAGCAACCTTAGAGTGTTGAAACTACTCATAGATAACAATGTGTCATTTTACCTGGGACTTGTCTAACTGTGTAATTTACTGCAACTGCCTCCTCCGAGGTCAACTACTTCTTAACTCGACACATCACTGCAACCTTGTATCTCATAGAATTTACTTGCTCCTCCAACCACAAATACTGGTTGTTGAACTACTTCGAGCTCATTGGCATTGTAAGGGTGGCTACTTGCAACATGGAAACTATCTACAACTATAAGTTTTGGGGCCTACATGCCTCCTTGAAAGTCATTCCCACTTCCACAACCTTGTTGTTCCTTGCATTTAGGCTCAGCCTGGGCTTCTTGAAGTTGATCTCGCTCCCTGTTCTTGTAGAATTAGTCAAGTGGGGAAAGGACTCTGGCCCCTTTCGAATTCCTCGTGGGTGTCTTAGTTTGCACCCCAGACCGACTGGGAGAAATATAGCCAAGCATGAACTTGCCAGGAACTTTTGTCTTGGACGAGCTAGCCCACATACTTGCAACTTCTTCTACAATTTCAACTGGTGAAGCATTCTCACTAATATTCTCTCCCATATCAAGGGTGCTCTGCATATCCCCTTAAGTTTTCATTACCTTACGCAATGGAGGCTCCTTCAACTTCCCTGCTGATCACTTTTGCAACTTCACACAATGCAACTTTGTCCAATGGTGTTCTCTTGATGACCGACCATCTTCTTATAACACAAACTTCAGTTTGGATAGCATCATTGACTCTATCGGTTCATCATTCTGACTAAATCATGCATTAATGATCTGACTACATCATTTATTCTACCAACATACCACTTGGATCCACTTATCATTAGACGTGATGTCAAAAAGTGTTGCCGTTTACTTCCCTTGACGGTCTTCATTGAGTGTTGATGTGATGTTCGGTCACTATCCTCTGGCAGGCGAGATCTATCATCCTAATGGTGCTACTGATTCTTCTTCTTGCTCAACCACTCTTTTTCGTGCATTCACTCCTCCTAGCGCCTCCACTTCCTTTCACACAACCACTTTCATCTATGCAATCACTGTCTCCCATGCGATCACTTCCTCTTGTTGTGTCCCATTTCTCTTGGGGCCACCCCTTTCTCTTGGCGCAACCCCCTTCTCTTGGTGCAACCCCCTTCTCTTGGCGCAATGCCACCAGTAGTGCGTGGTGCTGTCTAGCGAACCATATTAAATACTCTTTATTTAGTGCTAATTTTGACTATGTCATGACCCTATAGCTTACGTGACAGAGTTTCCTAACTGCGATACTGAATCCTACATTTGCGGAGCCATTCCCTCATGGTGCACCATCTTTTCCTTTCATCCTTCCTATGTTTTTTTTTGTGCACAGTGCCTTAAGCGCTATGGGATTTCAACCCATTCCTATAGGGATTTGGTTGGCTACCATTCACTAGTTTTGGAAGCATTAGTCCATCTAATTGCCGTAGTTGCACTGCACCCCCAGAAGTAATAGAATTGGCAAGATATGGACCTAACCAATGCATCTGTAAATTTCCTGGATGCTTCATGAACCTACTGTCGTATAGCAGCACCAAATCTCCTTGTTGAAACTATTTGTTCCTTATGTGGTGATCATGCCAAGCCTTCTATTGGTCCTTCTCAATGCACTGATGGAAACCCGCAATGAAATAGTCTTCTTCAAGTTATCTCAATTGTGCTATGCATTCTTCTAGCACAGCTTCATCATCCATGCATGTCATTGTTGCAATACGCAGACGGGGAACAGTGTACTCCATAGGCATGACTGCTTCTTTCCCATATACCAATTTAAACGGTGTCTGTCATGTCAATCTTTTACAAGTGGTACTATATGCCCACACTACTGCTGGAATTTTCAAATCCCAATAATCTCAGTTAGCATTACATACCTTTGTAAGCGCGTGCTCCAATATCTTGTTGAACGCCTCCACCATCCTGTTCACTTGTGGATGATATGGTGTACTTTTCTTATATCATATCTGTAACTTCTCCGTCAATGCTCTTACCGTGTGATTGATAAAGTGGCTGCCTTGGTTGCTCATATATTATTGGACATCCAAACTGTGTCACAATGTTATCAAATAGAAATCTTGCTACTTTCACAGCGATGCAGTCCACAACGGGTGCAACCTCTGCCCATCTTGTCAAGTAGTATGTTGTTATGATTATGTACCATGCACCAATTCTTTTTCCTAGGTGGGTTGATTCGACCCACAAAATCCACATCCCATTTATCAAAAGGTTGCAAAGTTACTTGCAGTACTAGTGGCATCTCATCTTACCATGATGGTTTCCCAGTGCGTTGACAGACGTCACAGGTCCGCACATAATATGTTGCATCATTGTGTAACGTAGGCTAGTAGAGACCTGTGTGAAGCACCTTCCTTGTCATTGTGCATCGGCCATAGTGTCCCCCAACAATTCCCACATGAGATTCTGCTAAGATTTACCCTTGTTCATGTGGTAGGATACATCGCCACAAGATTTCATCAGATCCAAGCTTGTATAACTACCGAGCAATCAACTGGAAATTCAAGGCCTTGACTACTAGCTTCTTCTTTTGGCTTGTTGAAAAATCTGCTGGCACAACTCATGTCGCCAAAAACTAAATTGTTGGGTCATAATAATCATCTACGACATCGACTCTGAATAGTTGCACATTCGACAGTCCCTCCTCAATGTTTTCGCCTATCTCAATCCTAGATAAATGGTTGGGGCCAACATTCAAGTGACCGGGTTTCACAATTATTTCAAAATCAAACTCCTGAAAGAGAAGTAACCAGCGGCATATCTTCCCCCCCAACACAGGCTTATGGACCAAATATTTCAATGTATAATGGTCAATAAACATCTTGAAGTGACCGCCTAAAAGGTAATGCATGAATTTCTGCAGTGCATAGACCATTTCCAAACCTTCTCTCTCTATGGTCATGTAGTTCTTCTCAGTAAAGGACAACTTCCAACTAGGGAAAGAAATCGGGTGATCCAGATCTTCTTCTCCCGGCTGCGTGAGAACTACTCCTAGCACAACAGAAGATGCATCAACATGAACATGGAACTCCTTGTTCCAGTCAAGGAACACAAGTATTGGCATCGAATCCAACTTGGCCTTCAGTGTGTCAAAGCTAATTTGACATTCGGGACTCCATATAAAGACATCATCTTTATTCAGTAGTTTCTCCATAGGGGCAGTAATTATAGCATATCCTCTAATGAATTTGTGATAGTACCTAGTGTGCCCCAGTGTTGCCCGAAGCATCTTCACAATTTTCAGTGGTGGCAAGCTCAAAATGAGCGCTATTTTTGCAGGATCAACCAATAATCCTTGCTTGCACACAATGTGACCCAATAGTATCCCAAATGGAGAACAAAAGATGCACTTCTTGGAGTTCAGTGCAATCTAATGTTGTTGACACCTTTCCAGCATCAGTCGAAGGTTTGCCAAATGATCCTTGATTAGACCATACACTATCCAATCATCCATATATACCTATAGGAACTTTTGAATAAAATATTTAAATGTCATGACAACAACTTGGGAAAAGTTTGTAGGCGCATTCTTCAGCCCAAAAGGCATCACAATGTATTGGAAGCAGCCCCACTCAGTGACAAATGTTGTTTTATGTCGATCCTCCTTGGTGATTATGATATGGTGATAACCAGAAAATCCATCTACAAAAGAGTACATCTCCTAACCACCTACTCCTTCGAGTGCTTCATATGTGAATGGCGTCAGAAATAGATCATGCATACATGCATCATTCAGTTTTCTTAAGTTGTCATAGATTTGAACTTCACCCATGTTCTTGTCTTGTACCACCAGGGGACTGATCCATTCTGATTCTTCAACTGGATCAATGATTACAGCTTCCAACATCTTTTCAAGTTCATCCTTGACTCTTTCTTTGTATCATAGATTCAGGCGATACGGCCTCTATCTTACTGGTTTCATATCTGGATTTAACGAAATATCCATCTCGCCTAGATCACCCAGTATCCCCTTAATTTCTGAGAACTCTGTTGGAAAGAGATCTTGAAATTCATGCAACAAATCTGTGATTTTTTCCATTAGTCTCCTCGTCCCAATAGTCCTCGACACTTGCAAATTTTGGATTCTCCTCTGTCCCAATGTTAAATTTTCTAATCTTCAATGGCTAATTCATTGGATCAATCAATATATTAGGTGCTGCAACATCTCTACTCCCTTCTATTTCTGAAATATTGATATTCCATAGTTAACCATCATCTTTAGTTTTTCCAGATACATTATAGCATTCCATCATCGATTGCATGTGGCAATACGCATGTGGATCCATAGGATATGCGACTGGTGCAACTTTTAAAACCACATCTTGAATGATCTTAAGTGCATTGTTGACATCGAGATTAGTGTCTGCAAAAATAAAGGTATGCGCAAAGCAAGCCGTCAACTCTTCCCAAGTGGTTATTTCTCTATGCAGCTCCACTGATAGATACCAGGATCTTGGAATTTCATCCAAGGTGTGAATAAAGGAATGGACCCATTCATTCTTTGGTCATGAGGCCTACAATGTTTGGAATTCCATCAAATGATCACTAGGGTCATTTCATCCATCATACTTCCTAGTGTGATACACTTCTATGTTTCCAAAGAGAACCGTCATCAACCATCAACACTGCACCCATCCAGTGATTGTGTTTTTATGAGTCACCCACCAGTGTGCTAGAGTAGCCTTCAGTGCTTCATCGCTAACAATCACTACAGTTCTGAGACCTTTTCTTCAAATTCCATTAAGAAAGCTGAAAATTTAGGTAGCCCTTCATAAATTGGTAATTCTACAATTTCAATCGTGACACAATGTAGCAACTATGTGATCAGACCACATTTCTTGATGGATACCTCATGCAGGCAGTTTTGCTAGTTTTCTAACGCATCCTCGGAATCAGAAAATGTAGAACTAGCATTGCACCAACTGAGTTCACCATCAATAGTTGGATGGATATAATCTTCAGATATTTTTTAAGTGTGATCCCATCCCTTGACAAATTCATCCTTTACCGGTTCAGTGTATCGTCTTCCTTCATTGGGATCCATAGGCACGATGACTCTAATGTCTTGGTTATCAAAATTCATCATCCGCTTCTTGAAGTTAATGACTACCATACTATCATTGGCCCATCCGATCCCGAGCAGTGCGAGATAGGATACTTCACCATTAACAACTTCAATCACATCAAAGTCGACATAATTTTTCATACCTTCAATGTCCACAACTAGGTTCGACACACATCTGATTGGTTGTACTTTATCTTTATTAGCCAATTGCAATTGCACAGGGGACCGACCCATTGTCGGCCTCCCCATATTTTGCCAAGTCTGATTTGTTATGATATTCACATCAAATCCCAGATCTAGGATGACTGAATCAACTTCATAGTACCCAATATGAATGTTCATGCACATATCCTTTCCTATCTTTTTCTTGTCTAAAGAGTTCACCGCAGAATCCTTCCGTTCCTTACCCAGGCGGTGCAACAAATTTTCAATCTCGGCTAAAGCATTTGGATCTCTTGCTAGTGATAAGAAACTCTCAAAGAAGTGATGCAAGGTACCATGCTGTCGCAATGGTCCTATCTCCAGTGAAGAATCAAAAGCAGAAGGCATTTCATAGACATGTGACTTACCAAGATTTCTTCTGATCGCATCTCGGGCTCCAAAAAATGTCCATTTTTCAATTGCAATATCAAACAACACATTATTCTATCTACCCAATCAAATATGTGGGTAGGTCCCATCCTCCCTTGTTGTGGCTCTTGTGCAGGTGACAATGGCAACGTCAATATCCACTGTTCTGGGCTCTACTAAGATCATCACAACCGTCGGCCCTTGATTCTGGTTCATTGGCGGATTCTAAGTCAACGACGAATTCTAGTTCAATGGAGGCTCCATAGGTTGATTCATGGTCTGATTCTAGAGTGGAACTTGATTTTGGGCCTGATTCTACAACTAGTTCTATTTTTGCAGTTGATTTTGAGTCTATACCTGATTCTGGCTCTGCAATTGAGGAACATTCCTGGCCTTCCATCTTGCAATTAGCTGTGGAAATTTTTTGACAGTATGATCGATCATTGTGAAATATGTACATGAGCACTACAAGTGTGGGAAGTCCCTCTAGTAGTGCCCAAATACCCGACAATTATAACACTGAACTGATCCGTGACCTCATCCTCCTCCTCTTTCAAAGCCTCCTCCTCTTCCTCAAAATTTTCCATGAAATCCTCCTTGCTATTGATACTGTGGTTGAGCCATCTATTGCGGTGGGGGATTCAGCTACTGCTGAACATACTATGGATGTGGTTGAGGCATCACCATTTGATTGTACTGCGTCTGCGATGCAAACTGTGGTTGTAGTGCAAACTATGGCTGCGGCTGCGATGGTATGAATTGCATCTACAACGGTGATGTATACTACAGTTGTGGTCGAGATTTTATCACCCGAGGCTGCAGATTTGGTTGTTGTACAACACATGATCTTCTCCATTTACAAAGTATGAATCATATGTTCTTTCATGAAGCAGATCATATGCACGACAGTCTTTGTCTTCATGCCCCACCAATCGACAAAAGGAGCAATATAGGTTGGCTGGTTTTGAAAATATCTTCTGCATGTAGCTACATTCTTCATGTCGATGTCCATAGACTTGACATATGTGACACCATGGTACACTGCCACAACTTAGTGGTTTCAGTGCCCTAGATAGAAGATAATTCTAGAAGGTAGGGCAGGTATCTTTAGTGTGTCATCTTCATGAAAACGAGTGCACCAAATATATTTTTGATACTCTTTCCCTTTCTTAATGTCTTGCAATTGCAGCATCAAGTTTTCTAGCTACACATGAATTTGGTTCATACCAGCTTCATTCTCTCCAACAGGTGAAGCTTCTAACTTCATCGTGATCTCCAGAGCCTCACTCTATTTCGCAATCTTCTACTACATCATCGGTTGTCGGATATTAGGTACCAAGGCTGCAAAAAACCAATCTTTATGTTGAACATATCATATCAAAGCTAACTCGTGCCATCAACGTATTAAATATTTGATCAAAATCCCAAACAATCTCATTCGGAAACTACTTGATCTCTTTCAACTTAGTAATTTATTGTACCTCAATTTTAGGCTTCCGAAATTCTTTGATCAAGAACCTGTATAAATTTCATGTACCAATCTAGCGCACGACCCCGCAAAGTAGTCGTGAGTTGGCCCTTCTTGACATAATCATCCATGGATTGTCTAATAGTCCATACTACCTCGCAGAGAAACCAATACTGCTCAGGATCATTAGTCCAGCGTTCCTGTGGAACAAAGGTAACTTTGTGTCGTCGCCTTCCATCCTGGGCCTTCTTTGTATAGATGATGACCTACTCCCGGAATGTTGTTGACACATCGGGCAAGTTGACATGGAATTTGTGTTTATCCCTGAGTTTGAAGTGGTTCACAGAGGCATGGGTACGTTGCTTCTAGGGTTTTATCTTACTATTGTCCTAGGTGTAGTATGGGTCTGGTCATACTCTTCATCACTGTAGGGTCGCTTTGTCTTGTGTGGTTGTCCTTCATGGTTTTTTGTTTCAATCGCAGCAGGAACTTCCCCTGTCCTCTGCCTCTTCTCTTGTTAAAACCTTGCTCCTCCCCTTGTACAACCACTTTCTTCCTTGGCTTCCCTCATAGTCTCGTCGAAAATTGCACCCATCTACCCCTTATCTTCCAATTCATCTCCCCCCTTTAGTCGCAATATCCACTTCCTCCACACACCTAAGTTCTACTACTCTAGGTGCATCTTCAATATACCTTTTTCGCAGACAAGCATGTTAATTAACATCTGTAGAGACAATAAGAACCTACCTCTGGGTCTGTTGAAAAATTCCCTTTCTAATTCGTTGTAAGACATGGTAGTGTTGACTGCAAATTCAGTAATGTATCCTTCTAGGATACTATCTAGCCAGACCTCAATGGCTTGCGATGCTCTATTGTCAGTCTCTTGTATCTCCTGGATCAATTTAGGGGTCCGGGATGTTGGTTCTCCTCCTTGGAAATTTATTTTCTTGTACATGAACAACACCAACCAATTGTATAGTATGATGGGAAACTTACAGAAAAAATACTCACGAGGACCGTTGTATCTGTAATTCGCCAACCTCCTTGTCTGTCGTTAGTCCAGGGTTCTGATTTTCTTCTTCAGCGAATTCTTGCAACTTTTGATCAAACCAATATTTAAATTCTAGTCGTTTCAGATGCCACATCCAATCTTGATTTTCTGATCATGTCAGATGCCACATACCCTCCTCTTAGTTGCAACAAGATCCTGAAAATGGAACCATTTGTTGGCACAAATTCATCCAACAAAACCCAGTCAACAAGGGTTCCCACTCTATTGACACCTTATTCGCTGCGATCTCCCTGGGCATTGGCCCAGATAGGTTTTACCCTGTCTAGCAACACCCGCAGAGCAAATGAATTCTCACCTAAGATGTTCAAGGGAGGGCTGATGGAACCAAGTTTCCGCAAAAAGGAAGAGGACTATGGGCATTAGTACTTCATTTGTCTATCTATCAGATCTAGTCATTCGTATCATTATTTAGATTGTGTCATTCAACTATCATAGGAATAAACAGATCTAATACTATGACATTATTCATAAGTAGTAAACATTGCATGATAGATTCATGTCACACATACTCATCAGTGGATTGAAGAAAATAGAAAAAGACAGAAAAAGATAATAGCATTTCAAATCAACCTCATCTCTTCATATTACTTCTACACAGTAAATCACAAATCCAAATAGACAACACTTTTAACTCTCAGTCATAAAGCAAAGATTCAGATCGATGATCATAACCAAGTTTCTCTCCCATAGATATATATTCACATACACAATTATTCATCTATTTATAGGCTTTCATATTTACATTCATGGTCCACTTCTAACTAACTCCTAACTGATTCTACCAACTAATGACCAATATCCACAAAATATGGTCCAAAAATACAAAAAGTGACACAAAATATTCAAAAAGTACACTATATTCCACCTTGCGCGCTATCCTCGTCTTTTGTGGTGTCTTTTGAGCTTGCGTAGCATCCACAATGCTACACAACTTACCCCAACCCCTTTCCAACAAAGCACCTAGATTATACAATTCCAATCACTGAAAACTACCGTTTAAATTATTTCCTCCATATTTTGACCAGAAAACTTACTGGATTTCAGGTGCAAATGGTCGAGACTTTAGCTTACACCCAATAAAAAGAAAAGAGATAAAATGGGAAGAAAAGTAGTTGTGATGAAGTGGAAAAGAGAGTATTATTTTTTTTTGTGAAATATTATTGGTATAGGTTGGGATCCAACCCATGACAATCTTCCATTCAATGTTATGCAACCTAATGACTCTTTGTTTATGATTTTGGACAAAGGAAGCCTTGTTTTTTGTATCATGGAATCTCAATTATGTATGTGTAGTGTTTGTTGTTTTTTGTATCCTATAGGATTTGAGACTCTTGACAGAGAATCTCATGTGTGCAGATTGAAGAAGGCTTTGCACAGGCTTAGAGGGAACCTAGGTCATAGTACACCAGGAAATAAAATTACATGATGAGCTTGAGGATCACCTAAAGCGATGTAGATTTCAACCTTTGTCACAAGGTTGAAAATGGTTTCTTAAAGAGTACAAGAAGCTCATATATGGGTGCAAGAGTTAACTTGCAACAAAATTTGAGAAGGAGGGTCTTGGTATCTAGTGTCCTTGAGAGAAAGAAGTTCATCTCAGTAGACCCATTTGATGGGAGATAACAAAGATGGATACATAGAATATCATCAACAAACAAGGTGCAAGAGTTAAATTGCAACAAAATTTGAGATGGAGGATCTTGGTATCTAGTGTCCTTGAGAGAAAGAAGTTCATCTCAGTAGACCCATTTGATGGGAGATGACATAGATGGATACATAGAATATCATCAACAAATAAGGCTACTAGTCACTCTAGTGCAAAATGTCCCAATGCAGAGAGTATAAGATGTTAATATTGAGAGGGAGGGTAGTGCTTAGTTATAGAAGGACAAAAATACTTCACTTTAGAGAGAGTGACTACAAATCAGATTGTGGAAACATATTGAGAAACATTATCACTTAGCCTCTATCCATGACAAGATTTATTTTCCTCATTAACTTGGGGATATGCTCAGAGTGATACCAAATGTCTGTCCTCATTGAGAGGGAGTAGATCTCAGAGTTTGAGAACATTGGCATTATTCTTGGTATTTATAGATGCAACAGAGTCTAGATGAGATTTTCCTTATCCAAGGAAAATACGTCATGGATATATTGGAGAGATTCGAAATGTTGGATTGTAAGGTTATGGATACATCAATGGCATCAAACTTGAAGTTGTTGTGTGATACTTCTTTAGAAGGAGTGGATTCTACATTATATAGATAGATGATTGGTTCTTTGATGTACATAATGAACACTAGACTAGATATATTATTTCCGATGAACAATTTGAGCTAGTACATGGTTGATCCAAGATGTGTCATCTGATTTGCAGCAAAGCATGTGATGATGTATCTGAAGGGTACACTTGATTATGGACTGAAATATGTGTCAAATCAAAATATTATCTTGCAAGGCTATGTTGATTCAGATTGGGCTGGTAGTTTCACATAAAGGAATAGTACTTTGGGATGTTTCTTTAGATTGGGGTCAAACATGATTTCTTGGTTCAATAGGAATCTAACTAGTGTACTGGCACTTAGTACAACCGAAGAAAAGTATATTGCAATGTATTCAGCTAGCAGTGAAGTAGTGTGATCTCAAGTTAGAGGCGACTTATATTTTTTTTAACAACCAAAGATGTGTGAAATTGTCCTAGAACCCTGTGTTTCATGAAAATTCCATGCATATAAATATCAAGTACCATTATATCAAAGATATAGTACAGAAGGGAACAATGAAGCTCTAGTATATTATGAAAAATGAGCATACAAACGATGTGTTGAAAAATCCTCTGTCAAAAGTGAATTTTGAGTGCTTTAGGGACAAGCTTGGCATGATGTAGAGAGATGTCCCTCGTAAGAGGGTCGAGGGAAAAACCTAGCGGTAGCAACAGGTGGTCATTTATGGACATGTATTACTAGACTTTGTGAGGACTAGAGAGAGTGACCCGCTTATAATGACTAGAGAGCATAACCATACTTTGTATGCATATCCAGTTGAGTTGTGTATCTAGTTAGAGCTAGTATGTGTGTGTGAACTAAAGAGAGTGACCAACTGATGATAACAGGAAAGCATGACCATAATTTGTATGTGTATCCAATTAGAGCTAGTATGTGTGTGTGAATTGGATAGTATAACCATAGTCACAAGGGTTGGAGAGAGTGACCATACTTGTGAGGACTGGAGAGAGTGATCATCCTCATGAGGGTTGGAGAGAGTCACCATACTCATGGGAATTATAGAGAATGACCATACATAGTATGTGTATCCAATCAAGTATGCGTATCCAACTGAGTATGTGTATCCAATTGAGTATTTTTATCCAACCAAGTATGTGTATCCAATAGTAATGTCTATCCAATCAGATGCATGTGTCTAGATTCCTTGAGAATTAGATGAAGTCCCGCAATGATGTAATATGTGATCCTAGATCTCTCCCAATGATTTCTTGTGATTGTGATGCCCATGAATGTATGATCATGAATAATGCATGTTTGAGATGATGTATTTCTAGTGAAGAACTTCTAGTGATGTATAGATTCGAGATATGTCACAAGTCAATGGTTAGAGAACAGAGTTGTAGTAGTATTGATGATGATCGTGTTAGTAGAATACTTTCATTTTTAAGAGGGAGTATTGAATATTATGTAACTTTAGAAGATATTATTTATATATTATTATTGTACTTCCTTTGGGAAATATTCATATTGTAATTGATGATGTAAAAACCCTAAAATGATAAATGTAAACCCTACTTGTAAAGTAAGCCTAGAAGAATCTAAAGGAAATATTAAACAAGTATTATTTGATATTTCCTAAGTGAAGTCGACCTAGTCAAGTATAGAAGTCGACCTGTTGCAGCTGCAAATTTTCCCAAATTTTTCAAATTTTGGACCCTCCTTATAATTTCATTTTGCCTGGGATTGTTTGGATTACTGAACTCTGTTTTTTGTTTTCTCTCTGCTACAAATTTGGATTGTTTGAAGTTGAAGTGAGATCGACCGTTTTCATGCTTTTCGGAAAACTGCTTTTGTCTGCCAATGCTTTGGACTATGGGATTTAAAGTTGATTTGAAAATGATGTCCTTTTGGTTTGAATGATCTCCTTCATCACTATCGAAAGTCTATTTACATTTGAGTCAGAGCTTTAGTTCTCTTCGTCGCCTTTGTGTCGAAGGTGAAATGAAATAACTTTAACGTCATCTAGCCGAAGGCCTTTTGAACACTTAACGCTTGTTTTGTTTTCATTTATCACTATCGGAAGTAGGTTGAACAAGGAATCGGGGTGGTAGTCCTCTATCACTACTGTTTAGGAGGGTAGATAGAGAATGTGCCACTGGCTAGTTCTGATTTTTGCCGATGCCTTGGTTTATTAATCAAACTTTTTGATTTGTGATGTTTTTTTCATCGCTATCGGATCGATGTTTGACTTTGATCAGAAGGCTAGTCCTTTGCGGTGCCAACACGGCAGCAGTGTTAAGTGTCAACTCGCCAATATATAGTCCTTAGCTCTTCTGATCACCGGTGATTTTTTCTTTTTTCGTGGAAGCTGTAGTCAGTCTATCTCCTGTCGTTGCGGCTACGTAATGAACTATATCGCCATTGATTAGTGGTTTTAAGCTCTGACCTTTAGTTTTAGGGTTGTCGACCGTCGATTTTTTTATGTTGACCGCAGAACTTTTAGTTTGTTTATCGCCCGTCGTTGTGGCTCCTTAGCGAACTGATCATCCAATGCGGCAATTTTTTAGTGTTTTATTTCCTTGACGTTTTATTTTGATCATGGGAACCATAGCTTGATCGTCTTCCACCGTTGCGGCTCCATAGTGGATTGTCTGTCCGATGCTTAGTTTTTCCCGTCGGTGAAGATCTTTCCCGTCATTTTTTGTGTGTTTTTACCCTATTTTATGGGCGACAGAGGTTTCTGATTCTTTTGATCATGATAGAGTTTCCACGATGAGAACATGGTGCAAGGCCTCACATTTAATGATTAGTTTTATTTATAGTGTGGTTTACGTTTTCTTGAATGCAGTCCGTATTAATGTTGAGTTTTTCGTTTTAACTGCAGATGGACGTAGGAGATTTTTCAAATCCAGTGTGATGATTGTTGCTGAGAAGAAGATGTATCTAAAGGACAAAGCATAGGGATTTGGCTGAAGAAAAGAAAGTAAGAACCAGAGATGTTGCTCAAAGAGAAGATAGTGAAGGTCTGAGATCAACAGGATCTCAAAAAGACCAATGGATTATTGAACAGAATCGTTAGCAGTAGAGGCCCGGGCTTGGAAAAGGTTCATCAGTTACTAAGCTAGTCCCTCTTTACAAAGTGCTCTTAAATCTTAATCTAAAATATAACGTATTGTATGAATCATGAGCACTCACAAAAGGACAAATTTGTGAAACTAAATGGTTGGGGGAAGCCCAAAGGTCACCAGGGGGGGAAACCTAAAGGTTTCATTGTTTTGTATAAATATAGGAGAGTTAGAAGGAATAAAGGACTTTTTCCTAGATAGATTTGTGAGAGTCTGATGTAAGAAGAATGAATTCCTTTTGCATAAAGAAATTACAAGTTTCCTGTTGGAGAAAGCTTTGTGGAAGGTTTCAAATGTTGTGCTATGGATTTCTTGAATGTGAACTATTTCCTTTTCAGCTGTTATCCATTAACTGTGAGATCGTTGTAACTCTTTGAACCTATGTTCTTGTTATGAATGCACTCTATTTTATTCTATGAAATTTCCACTGTGAGTAATGAATGCTGTTCATAAACAATTAGCTATCTGGTTGTTCATATATCTATAAATGTTCATGTGTTTTGAAATAAGTAACAACTATCTATGATTTTTATTAATGCATGCACAAAATACATTACTCATTGATGAATAATAATCTTGCTCCCTAGGGATAGGTTAGATAGTTAGTTATTTAGTTTTTCTTGTTGTGTGTGATTTAGATGCGAGAGAGCTAAGACGAGAGGTAAGAACCTGCGCATCATATTGTGACCGCTCCTTGTATTCTCTATCAATCTAAATTTTTAGATAGGCACTTGCATGTCATACTTAAATACAAAAAACTAAAAACATACATGGTGGACTGAGCCATAACTGGTAAAACCCTTTATTTTTGTTACTTGACCTACGGTAGTCGGACCGTAAACTGGATGGAGTCCCCATACCAAACAGTAACGGGTTAGTTGGGAACGTTTACTAGGGAGAATCCCTAACTGTTGTTACCTATGATTTTCTAGGCCTCAAGATTTTTTGGTGCTAGAAGGAGGGTAGTCAGTGCATGGTTGGTCGAGGAAACCCATTTCCTCGATATTATTCCACTGGTGATAGTTTTGAAAGCATTTTGTTTCCCAATCCAATTCCTGAAGAGAAGGGTAAAGAGCATCTGTGTTCTATCGATAACGAAGTAGTTAATGATCTGAGAAGACATACTAGGGAATATATGAAGAAGATTGGAGGATTACCAATTATTCCTGTCTTACCTAGAAGACAATATAAGAATAAAGACTGCCCTATAGTGGAAGACGCAGTGTTGGTTGGATATTTTGAAGAATTGGTAGAAACAGACTTACAGGAAGTTGTTCATCCTTTGAATCAAGTGGGACCAAATGCACCTTACTGTTCACCTATTCATACCCCTATTCACTCACCACCTCATTCTCCACCCAAACTAATGGAAAATGTGAATGCAAATCAGCCACCCAACCCACCGAATCCACCACCTGCTTGGAAGGCTAGGTCACCTTTAAACCTGGCACCTCCTTTGTATGACTTACCTTGGGATTTTGAGAAAATGCTGCCTAAATTTGACCCAAGTGAAAATATTTTGGTAGATGATCATTTGCAAAGCTTTTACTCGGCTATTGAAGGACTAAGTGCTAGAGAACATGAAGATGTAATTTGCAGATTATTTCCACATACCTTGAAAGGAGCAACAGCCTCATGGTATTTTGCTCTACCTGTAAACTCAATCATAGACTGGGATACATTTGAAAGAATATTTAGAAGTAAGTATGCAGTCCAAAAATATCATGCAGCATTAATGAAGGGGTTATGCACTTTGAAGAAAGAGAGAAAAGAAAAAGTGCATAGTTTCACTCAAAGGTTTGCTACTTATCTAAAGAATCTTTCTGCAACTAATAAACCATCTGATAAAGTTCTGAGTGAATACTATATTTCAGCTCTAGGGCCTGACTTGGCTATGTTTACTAAAATGTCATTCAAACCTACGTTATTAGAAACTTATGAAGAAGCTGAGAGAGTAGAAGCTGAAAGAGAGAGCATAGAATATTATCCTGAGCAGTCGGGAGAAAAAACTTTTGGTAAGAAAGCCTTATTATTTACTAAGCCTAAGGAGGAGCAGTCACATGACTTTGAAGGAATGTTGAAAATGATGCAGAAACTATCTAACAAAGTGATAGATCTGGAAAAAGAAAAGGAGGCGCATAAAGCATTTAAGCCTTACTATAAAAGGAGAGAAGACAACAATCAATCTAAACCCCCTCCACATAGTCCTGCATCAATGAACTTAATAGAGGTAGGTATGGATAACTTTTGCACCTTTCATCAACAGCCCCATTCTGAAAAAAATTTCCCTCAATGGATAAATTCAATGACATTAGTAATGAATCAGCTATTGGACTCCAAACTAACAGAGGCTAATGATGAGAAAGAAAAGGGTAATAAACCCACAAAAAAATAAGAGGATGATGCTCTGGTTTTATGGGACTATGTCTCAATGTTTGATACCGAAGAAGAAGGTTATCTGAAATAGGAAGAAATATCAGAAACAAACATGACAACAAGAAGTCAAGGTTTGTTAAATAAAGATAGATCAGTAATCCCAAAAATTGAGAGAATTCAAGAGAACGTAAAGAAAATTCAGAAGGGCACCACAACAGATAAAATACCTGAATTCACCATTACAAGTCAGGATCCAAAGCAAATCAACATGCCTATTAAGCCCATTGAGGAGAAGAATGATGATGTAAAAAAGAATCTCAAAGAACATAAGATGGAGTATGATATTGTGGAAGATATTAAGAGGGCTAAGGAAAATATCTTGTTGTTTGAAATGTGTAATGTGCCTCAGGAGAAAGAAAAATTGTTAAAAGCACTTGAAATAATTGAAGATAAGCTTCCCACTGACAATCAACCTGAAGAAGAAGAAATTGGTGAAGCAAGTGTGGGAGGTAAGTCTAAATACAAAACCCCACCATTTCTATTAACTTTTGAAATTTTCAACCATAACGTGCACAATTGTTTAGTAGACTCAGGGGCATCAGTCAATGTTATGCCACTTTCAGTCTACAAAAAGATAAATGGATAGCCTAAACCATCTACCTGGCAGGTCATTCAGTTAGACAGAACAGTTGTGAAGGTAATTGGTGAAATGGAGGATGTGTTGATTCGACTATCTTCAAATGAAAAGGTATGTCAAGTCATAGATATTGTAGTAGCAGACATACCTGAGGCTTATGGACTTGTTTTGAGTCGGGATTGGTCAGCAAAGCTAAATGGATATTTTGCATCAGATTGGTCACATCTGTGGTTTCCTTATAAGGGAAGTCCCAATCAAATAAAAGTATTAAGAGAGCCCCACATGAAGCACAATGCTACTCAGCTGGAGGGTAAGAATGAACTAGTGAATTCCATGCTGGGAAATTACTTTATTGAACTCGAACCAGGAAATTACCAAGCAGAAGAAGCCAGTGGTAGACCAAACACACAGCCCAATCTCCTTTGATTTTCACGGGCTGATGAATTTGACTGTAAAATAGTAGACTTAGTTTCAGATGTAGTTGTTGATTCAAGTACAATAGAAGTAGATAGTTTTTGGACACTTATTTTTTATGTATCTAAAACTTTTGAAGGATCAAGAGTTGGTTGTGTCCTGATTGATCCAAAGAAAAATAAACATTTTCTTTCATGTAGATTAGAGTTTGAATGTACCAATAACACAACCGAATATGAAGCATTAGTTCAGGGACTAAGAAAAGAAATTGAATTAAAAGTAGAAAATATGAAAGTGTATGGGGATTCTAAAATAATTGTAAAGAAAATTCGAAAATAGATACATTGCATCTCACCTCATTTAAAAGCTTATCAGAATGAAGTGTGGGATTTGCTGACAAATGTTTATGCATTTAATATTGTATCCATTCCTAGACTTAAGAATGCAGCAGCTAACTTGTTAGCTACCTCAGCTGCAAGGCTTGTACCTTCAAATAACAAGTGTTCTATTGAATTACTTTTGAGGCCTTTGGTTCCAGACATGATTACTAATCTATGAGTTTTTGATGATGATCGACAAATCTTGGAATGTTTGACGAATGATGAAACTTTCAAAGGGGCAATTATCGATGACGAAGAACACCAAGATGAGTTAAAATTCGACAACTTCATTCCTAAAGGGGTTAGGACCTTAGAATAGATGTTTGATTTAGACAGCAAATTTAGAAGACCCGCAAATGTCAAGACTGATAGCTCATCTTTGCAATTCGAGCTGATAAATTTGGGAACTGAAGTTAAACCCAAATATGTAAATTTGGGAAAGTGTTGTTACCTGGGTGAAAGAAATCAGTTCATTAGTTTGTTCAAATAGTACAAATATGTAGTTTCCTAGACATATGAAGAGCTTAAAACATATGATACCAAGATTATATAACACATCATTCCTATTAGATCTGGAGTTAAGCCTTATTAGCAACCTTTGAGGAAGATGCATCCAAAACTAGAGCTTTTAATTCAGAGTGAAGTGAAAAATTATTGGATGCCAAAATTATATTCAAAGTTAGACACTTGGAATGGGTTTCAAATTTGGTACCAGTAAGGAAGAAATCTGGAGAAATCAGGTTGTGCGTGGATTTCAGAAACCTAAATCGTGCTTTAAACAAAGACAACTATCGAGTCCCACCCATGGAATAGATATTGCAGATGGTTTCAAGTTCTGAGTTATTTTTGTTATTAGATGTATTCTCTGGCTACAATCAAGTGTTAGTAGCTGAAGAAGACAAACTTAAAACTACCTTCAGGACAAAATGGGGAACTTTTGCTTACAAAAGGATGCCCTTTGGACTCATTAACGCTAGAGCTACCTTCCAAAGGGCTATGGATACAGATTTCCACGGTCTAATTGGCCATAGTGTTGTAGTATATCTCAACGATGTCACGATATTTTCAAAGAAGAGAGAAGAACACGCATTCCATATAAAACAAATTTTTGAGCGTTGTCAAAAATATGGCATCTCATGAAATCCAAGGAAATGTGTGTTTGCGGTTATAGAAGGAAAGCTACTAGGTCACATGGTTTCTAAAAAGGGGATCTCCATAGACCCAAAAAGGATCAAAGCTATCGAACAGATCCCTTTACCCCATAACAAAAAAGGTATGCAATCATTCATGGGGACAATAAATTTCGTGTGAAGGTTTGTGCCAAATTTTGCTCAAATTGTTAAACCTTTGCAGCAAATGGTGAAACAAAGTGTACAATTCAAGTGGACTAATGTAGAGAAGAATGCATTCAGTAAAATAAAGAAATCTATTGCTCATGCACCATCTCTCAAAAGCCCAAATTTTGAGAAGGATTTTATTTTGTACACTTTCGCATCTAACGATTCATTAGCAGCGATGCTTACTCAGAAGGAAGATGGGGGAGATGAGTACCCCATATCATTTATGAGCACTGGTCGACAGGGGGGCGAATTGAATTACCCAGCTGTGGATAAACAAGCTTATGCAGTATTCAAAGCGGTAAAACAATGTAGGCCGTACATAATTAATAACCGGATGAAGGTAATAGTTCCATACCCAGCTGTAAAGTCTCTTTTTGTACAAAAAGAATTAAGAGAAAGAAGAGGCAACTAGGTAATAGCTTTACAAGAATATGACCTCGAATTCAAACCAGCATCCATAGTTAAAGGGAAAGGACTGTGCAAACTAATGGCCGAAGGTAACAATAATGAAGAAAACAATTGGGAAAATGAAGCTGAGTTACATATGATGGATGTATGTCCTCTTTTCACATCTCCAGATTCCTGGTATCGAGACCTTATTCATTACCTTTAGGAAGGATTGTTGCCATAACATTGGAATTCCAAGCAGCAAAGAGCGTTACACCTTAAATCAGCTGCATATCAGATCATTGATGGATTTTTATTCAGGAAGAATTATGATGGAGTCCTTCTCAGATGTTTAGATAAAAAAGATGCAAAGAAGTTCATAACAGAGTTACATGATGGGCCTACTAGAGGTCATTTTTCTAGAGATACGACAGCCCACAAGATTCTCAGAGCCGAATATTATTGGCCCACACTATTCAAGGATGTGCACACCCATGTCAGAAAGTGTGATATCTGCCAGAGGTCCCGACGAAGACAAGCCAAAGAAGTAGAACCATTGAATCCTGTGATGATAATAGAACCATTTGAGCAATGGGGAATTGATATCATTGGAGAGATAAAACCAAATTCTTCCTTGCAACAGAAATACATTTTGACGGCAACTAACTACTTCACTAGATGGGTCGAGGCAATTCTGTTACATAAAGTGAACGAAGATGCGGTCATGGATTTCTTGCAAGATCATATTATGACCAGGTTTGGGGTTCCAATTTCCCTGGTTTTTTATAATACTACTTATTTTTCTTCTATTATATTAACTGCATTTTCTCATGAAAGAGGAATTAAGTTGCATTATTCTACAAACTATTACCCACAAGGAAATGGTTTGGCAGAATCCACAAACAAGAATCTAATTAGAATATTAAAAAATACTGTGATAGAAAACCAGATAAGTTGGCATTTAGCATTACCAAATGCTCTTTGGGATGATAGGGTTACACCCAAGAATTCCTTAGGTGTGTCACCGTATACCCTGGTTTATGGGAAAGAAGCTATCCTCCCTCCTAACATTATGCTACCATATTCCATAATAGCTCAAGAGTATAGAGGCACAGATAACAAAATCCTGCAAATTAGAATCTATAATATTTTGAAAGTGGAAGAGTCTAGGTCCAGAGCCAAAGAATGATTTAAGCATCAACAAGAAGTAGTGAAGCGGTGGTTTGATAAACATAAAGCTGGAAAAAAGGAATTTGAAGTGGGAGACCTGGTTCTTAAGTGGGATCACCTGCATGATGAAAAGGGGAAGCACACAAAGTTTCAACAGTTATGGGTAGGCCCTTTTCAGATTGCAGCAAAACTTGGCCCCTCAACCTACAAATTGCAAGATTTACAGGGGTGGGAAGAGAACTTACCAGCTAATGGTTTAGTTCTCAAACCTTATTTTTCCTGAATTTTGTTTTTGTTTTGTACATAAATAAACTGATTTAGTTGTTTATTTTGTATTTACCTTATTTCTGTTGTTTTTTAGATTTTGATGGATTTAAATAAAAGAAGCAAAATTTTGGTTGCATGGAGAGCATCATAATTCTGGATTGACCAAAATCCCTGGTTATAAGACTATGTACTATTGTTTTATCTGAAATAATTTCTTCTAGTTAGCAGTTTTCCTAATGGTTATGAACACATTGAAGTCCTTCTTAATCCTTGTAAAATAACTCAGGATCAATAGGTCTGGAATACTATTTTGAGGCTCCATCCATCTCACATTTAAAAGATGTCCTAGGGAGTGACAACAAAAGACCCATGGAAAGGAAGCAAGGTAAACAGTATATTATATATAAATGATCCCATGCTAAGAATTGAAAGCCAAAAGGTGAATACGAGTCAAGAAACTACTAAATCATATGAGTACAAAATTGCCAAAGTTTTTCTCCAACCGTGAGCTGAAAATTAAATACATCTCTCACACAAAAGGACACTATGGATAGAGGAGCCTAAATAAAAAATTTAGAAAGAAAGGCATGCAGGAGGACTCAAAAGAAAGGACAAAAGTCCAAAAGCACAAAAAGTGCAAAATGGCATGGGAATGAGGAACAAACGAATATTTATGTTTACCATATGTTACAATCCTATGGTGTCCAAGCTGGAAGTTACTCGAAGACAGACGTAAAAAATCAAACTCATATTCCTGGCCTCAAAAGAGTTATCTTGACTTTGAAATCTTGGTTTCCATTTTCCTAAATTGGACTATCATCAATGATTAAAAGTACATACATTTGCCATTTGGGAAATCTAGACATCTAGAAGAATTCAACATGTTCATTTTATTGTCAAACAGTCTGTTACTTAAGGAAGAAATTGTCCAGAGATCTAGGTTCACCAGGTAGTCGTCAATTGTTGCAACTGCAACTTTTTCCCAATTTTTTTCAAATTTTGGACCCTCCTTTTAATTTCATTTTTCCTGGGATTGTTTGGATTACTGAACTCTATTTTTTTTTTCTCTCTACTACAAATTTGGATTGTTTGAAGTTGAAGTGAGGTCGACTGTTTTCATGCTTTTCGAAAAACTACTTTTGTCTGCCAATGCTTTGGACTATGGGGGTTTAAATTTGATTTGAAAATTATGTCCTTTTGGTCTGAATGATCTCCTTCATCGCTATCAGAAGTCTATTTACATTTGAGTCAGAGCTTTAGTTCTCTTCGTCGCCTCTGTGTCGGAGGTGAAATGAACTAACTTTAACACCGCCCAGTCGAAGGCCTTTTGAACACTTAACGCTTGTTTTGTTTTCATTTATCACTATCGGAAGCAGGTTGAACAAGGAATCAGAGCGGTAGTCCTCTATCACTGCTGTTTCGGAGGGCAGATAGAGAATATGCCGATTGCTAGTTCTGATTTTTGTCGATGCCTTGGTTTATTAATCAAAATTTTTGCTTTGTGATGTTTTTGTTATCGCTATCGGATCGATGTTTGAATTTGATTGGAAGGCTATTCCTTTGCAGCACCGACACGGTGGAAGCATTAAGTGTTGACTCACCGATATATAGTCCTTAGCTCTTCCAATCACCAGCAATTTTTTCTTTTTTTGTGGAAGCTGTAGTCAGTCTATCTCCCACCATTGCGGATGCGTAATGAACTATATCACCATTGATTAGTGGTTTTGAGCTCTGACCTTTAGTTTTAGGGTTGCCGGTCGCCGATGTTTTTTTGTTGGCCGCTAAACTTTTAGTTTGTCCGTCGCCCGCCGTTGCGGATCCTTAGCGAACTGATCATCTGATGCTGCAGTTTTTTAGTGTTTTATTTCGTTGACATTTTATTTTCATTGCGAGAACTGTAGCCTGATGGTCTTCCATCGTTGCAGCTCCATAGTGGATTGTCTGTCTGATGCTTAGTTTTTCCCGCCGATGAAGATCTTTCCCAGCATTTTTTGTGTGTTTTTACCCTATTTTATGGGCAGCGGAGGTTTCTGATTCTTTTGATCATGATAAAGTTTTTGCGATGAGAACACAGTGCAAGGCCTCACATTTAATGATTAGTTTTATTTATAGTGTGGTTTACATTTTCTTGAATGCAGTCCATATTAATGTTGAGTTTTTTGTTTTAACTGCAGACGGACTTAAGATATTTTTTAGATCCAGTTTGATGATTGCTTCTGAGAAGAAGACATATCTAAAGGACAAAGCAGAAGGGAGTTGGCTGAAGAAAAGAAAGTAAGAAGAAGAGATGTTTCTCAAAGAGAAGATAGTGAAGGTCTGAGATCAACAGGATCTCAAAAAGACCAACAGATTATTGAGCAGAATTGTTAGCAGTAGAGGCCCAGGCTTGGAAAAGGTTCATCAGTTACGAAGTTGGTCCCTCTTTACAAAGTGATCTTAAATCTTAATCTAAAATATAACGTATTGTATGAATCATGAGCACTCAAAAAAGGACAAATTTGTGAAATTAAATGGTTGGGGGAATCCCAAAGGTCACCCGGGGGGGCAACCCAAAGGTTTCATTGTTTTGTATAAATATAGGAGAGTTAGAAGGAATAAAGGAATTTTTCCCAGATAGATTTGTGAGAATCTAATGTAAGAATAACTATTTCCTTTTGCATAAAGAAATTACAAGTTTCCTGTTGGAGAAAGCTTTGTGGAAGGTTTCAAATGTTGTGCTATGGATTTGTTGAATGTGAACTATTTCATTTTCAGTTGTTATCCATTAACTGTGATATCATTCTAACTCTTTGAACCTATGTTCTTGTTATGAATGCACTCTAGTTTATTCTATGAAATTTCCACTATGAGTAATGAATGTTGTTCATAAACAATTAGCTATCTGGTTGTTCATATATCTATAAATGTTCATGTGTTTTGAAATAAGTAATAGCTATCTGTGATTTTTCTTAATGCATGCACAAAATACATTACTCATTGATGAATAATAATCTTGCTCCCTAGGGATAGGTTAGATAATTAGTTTTTTAGTTTTTCTTGCTGTGTGTTATTTAGATGCGAGAGAGTTAAGACAAGAGGTAAGAACCTGCGCATCACATTGTGACTGCTCCTCATATTCTCTATCAAACTACATTTTTATATAGGCACTTGCATGTCATACTTAAATACAAAAAACTAAAAACATACACAGTGGACCGGGCTGTAATCGGTAAAACCTTTTATTTTTGTTACTTGACCTACGGTAGCCGGACTGTAAACCAGACGGATTCCCCATACCAAACAGTAACGCACTAGTTGGGAACATTTACTGGAGAGAATCCCTAACTATTGTTACCTGCAATTTTCCAGGCCTCAACACGACCCCATAAGGAAAATTCACTCAAGCGATAAGTATAAATAAGGGGGCACACTCCTCATTTGACAACACATCAAGAACTCAAGCAAGTTCGCTAGCGAGAGAAGAACAAGTTCGCTAGATGGAGAAGAGTAGATGTTTTGTGAAGACATATTATATTTGGGTTTTCTTATCTAATATATTCTCATGATCTTTATGTGAAATATATTTATCTCTTCATTGTACTAGTTTGACATTATACTTGCTAATTGAATCTATACCAAAGACGTTGCTAGGTTTTCTTCCCTTTTAGTGTTTCCTAGAGAAGAGGTATTTGTGTATCTTGTGTATGTTACAGTTGCATATATTTCAGTGATCCTATTGCTCTCTATTGTAATATAGTAGAATTTGTTTAAAGGTATAACATAAGGTTTAAAGGTCTAAAATAAATGCTATTTAAGTGCAAATTCTAGAAATGGACTTCGTTAATGTGTCTACAACATTCTTCAAGGTATTAACCTTCTCCAATAACCCCTTCTCATCTTTAACCATATCTCTTAGAACATGGTACTTCACATCAATAAGCTTCATTTTAGAATGATAAGTAGGGTCTTTGTTAGACTAAATGTGCTTTGACTATCTCATTCTATTCTTACATATTTTTATATGAACCCAATACGGCCTGAACAAAATATTTGCAACCATATATCCTCCTTACTTTCATTGGATTACATGATGTATCCAATTTCTTTAGTTAAGAGTGCGACTACAGCCTACATGTTTCTCATCCAACTAATAGTGCCTCTAAATAGGTTAACCAAATAACCACTTATAGATATTCTATGATCAATATCCCCAAACCAGTATGCATCAACAAAGCCCTATACATATATCACTTTATCTAATTTAGGTATTCCTTGGTCATAAATTTCATAATCTATAGTGCCACATGCATATATGAAGAACCTCTTTATTGTAGTGCTCCTCCTTCAGAGATGGAACTAATTCAAGCACTAGGTCAAATTCAATGTACACAACTCCTTTGGAGATTAGTTTAATAATAAAAAATATGAGATTTTTTTTGCATCAAGTTATGTTTTAGTTTCTATCTGTCCATTTATCATTTATTTATGCATTATCACTTATAAATGTAAATGAATCATGAAATTTGTACAAGTAGAATACATGGTTAATGTGGGCATGTAGGTAGTTTCTGTAGCTACTTTTGATTAGGTTTGAAGCTACTTTTGACCAAGCCTTAGTGACCAAACCAATAAACCAACCTTCTGACTAGCTTATCGTGTTGGCCTTATGAAACCAACAGGTTTTCCAACCCCAGATCCCACAATCTGATAATCCAAATAACAACTTCCCTTAGTTCCATATATCTCAATCCATAGTGCAATTTCTATTTTCCTTTGAGTTTTCCACGTCCTCAAATCCTCGAGTTAACCCAGTACTCGGTACTCCTCCTTTCTCATTCCCAAATCACTAATTCCTATTCTACCAAAAAAAATCATCCCCCCTCCTCTCCTCGAGACCTTTCCTCAAACAGTCATTTTCTTCCTCCTTCCTTCATCCTTACTCCACCGCCCTCCAACTCCTACCTATATAGTTCTTACACATGGTTTATCTTGAGTCGCTAAATAATATTAATGCAATTTAAGTCTGTCTTATTGATTTAACTGAATATATTTAATTATTATAGGGAGTATCACCCAATGGTTTTTACGATAATGATTTAATAAATGCTAGTATTGGTCATCATTTTGTATTAAGTGTTTTTAGAATAAATTAATATATATTGGTTGACTTTTCCATATTTTGGATAAAATCTATCTTAATTGTTTACCAACCAAATCCTATTTGATAATTATTTCTTAACTTGTAATTAAAGTCTAATAAATGTATCGACTGAATAAATAATATTAAATTATACCATTCAAATTTCCGACAGTCAAATAATTTATTTAATCATAATTTATGAAGCCTAGGTGTATCCGACAGTTCTTATAATACTATTAATAATATTATTAAACTAATAATAATAATAATAAATATGACCATAACAATTAATAATAATAATAATAATTGCTATTAATGGTGAATAATAACATCAACACTTATTTATTTAATCAATAAGTAACTCAGTATAAACATAATATTCTTGTATTAAAACAAGATACCCTTAATGCGTTAATTAATTATGATTAACAGTTAGACAAGACAATTCTTTACTGTTAATGTTCTATCTACGAAACCTCACATTGACGATACTTTCACTTGATGACCCTTGCATTAATTTTTTATTACAGTGTTTACATATAATGACTAATTCACTTATTTTACACATTAACAACTTAACCATTCATTACCTAAGTTGATTAATACATCCTTAACTAAGTTATCTATGACATTTATACCATTATTCAAGTTTGACAAGTTTCTTGTACATTGATACTATCGTACATGTACGAGGTGTGCATGCATGGAAAATGTATGCACAGATCAGATATGCACTATAAACAAACACTATCCTTCCTATGCATACATGTTAACTAATAATAGTAAGCCCTCATGCAGAAAGAGAAAGCATATATATATATATATATATATATATATATATATATATATATAGACACACACACTTCTAACATTGTCAGTTATTNTTAATTTTATGATTTCATATTCTTATTTTTATGTACTTATTAACTTATCTAGTCAAAAGGAAGATGGGTACCTACTACTACTAACTCAGTATCAAGGAATTCCCAACCCTCAACAATACTAACTAACACATCCTCCTATCCTGACCTATGTCTGCATCCTCCCTATCCTTCCTCTGGTAGTAAAGAAGTGGATGTTGGCTTCACCGACCTGACCACATAAAGAACCTGGGAGCGTTAACTTTGGTTGAATAGAGGACCTAGCCTCTCCTAGAAGGAATACAACCATTGTAATCACAACAACATGGGGAGCATGTCTCAGTATGAGCCTCCCATGACCCCGTGTATCATAGTAACATAGGGTGGGAAATACATCCATCCCTCTCAATATACTAGGTTTATACCTTATCAAATCATTCTCTGCTGCTATCAAGATTATCAGAATGTGTCATAGTATCATCATTTTGGTGAATAAGGTTCCTTGCATAAGTAATTACTAAACCACACATCATATTTAGCACCCGACTATCACTTAGCCCATGTTCCCTGTTGATTAGTATTTTTCAAAATACACATTCATAATAAACATTTCCACTCGATCATCAATTGATTCACATCATCCTTGTTATTTCATTTCATGCAACAATTTTAGTTCATCATAGGTACACATGAGATATAATAATTCAACTGATCACATCATAGAAATGGTATCCATGTACCATATTACATTTCATCAATGGAAATAAATAAAACACCTAACTATCATCATTTTCAATAGTCAACGTAGTATCCACTGTAAACATAGTAACATCATAATCATAACGACATCATAAACATAGCTACAACATATAATATGTTCCATGATGTCATAAATATAGTTTACTTAGTCAAACTGAGTACAACAGATACTAAGCAAATAAAATGTAGCATGTCTATTTGAAAAGATGTCAAGTCAAAATATGGGGCATTACATTTATAGTTGTTTAGTGATCTTTCCTTGGTTTTAACATATATATGCTCAAAACGCCCATTGCATGGGAAATGTATGGTCTAGTACATACCATTTCATGCATCAAAGTTCCAACAACACTATCATAGGGAATTCGTGACATGTCTTCTTTGTTTTCCTATTTCTTGGGACACTGATTTGGAGATAACTCCACATCTACGAGAATAGGGACCTTGACTAATTTACATTCATGTATGATAAACCTATGCAATATCATCTCAACATATTTTATCTGATTCAACACACAATATATTTTAATCTTCATCCCCATAATGAAGTTAGCAACATCGATACCCTTTCAGATCAAATTTTGAGGATGGCTATATTAATGAATTGGTCATCGCCATACAACACACTATTAATTAATTGGCCACCAAACTAATTGGAATGTACACAACGATCAACTTTTCTTCTCAAAAAACCTAATCCAAGGATCTATGTGTTAAAATTTTGGTATTGCATCATATGTGATTGATATAGATGATAAAGGGGATTCTTTAGCTTGTAGATCATCTCTTTCTTTTGCTTATTTGTTTCATTTATATTTTTTCTTCAAGATACCCATGTATAAATGATATAAACACATCCATTTTCTCTACTTCAATATCAAAAGTAGCAACAATACACAAAATAAATTTGATATAAGTTAATTTAGCAACACGAGAAAAAATTTCACCTAAATCAATTCCCTCTACCCATGAATATTGATTTTCTACTAAACATGCTTTCTACTTCTCCACTTTAGCTTCTACATTTAATTTTTTCTTAAAAAACCATTTTCTACCAATGGTTTTTCTTCTAGTTGTAAACTAAACTAGATACCAAGCTTTCTTTTATCCAAGGTATCAATTTCTTCATCCATGGCCTTCTTCTATACTTTACTATCTTATGATTCCATTGCTAACTTAACAGTTGTAGGATCATCATCAATAATAGATATTAGAAACAAGAGTGAAAATAATATGGGGATTGCCTTTCTAGTTTCCTTCTTTCCCAAGATAATCTCTTCAATAATAGAGTATGAGGTTAATATTTTTATGATTCATCTTCCTTTGTTGAGTCATTGTATTCATCCTCCATTTCAGTCTCCATTATATTTGGTTCATTTTCCCTTGATACAAATTCCTATTTTGCAACTTATTTAACCTTTCTAAAGAAACATCCTAACTATTTTTTTTAGGATGTTTGTTTTATTTGAATCCATCTACAGTGTTAAAATTAATAAATCGTAAAATAATTAGGGGTCTCTAAATCCACCTGCAATGATAAATTTTATTAAATTGTAAAATTTATTTTATGATTTAGTAAATTTTATGTTTATGTAGAATTGATATCCTTCTTTGCGAATCAATGACTCCATGATATAAGAAGGAGTTCATACAATAGATACAGATTATACAAAACTGAATAAGATGAACAATAGGTAGTGCACAAATTAGAAGGATACCCTGAACCGGTATGTGTGAAGAAAATACATAGCGAAAGAGTAGATCACACAAGTATTGAAATAAAAGTCATAGATCAGAAAAGTAAATGTGTTATAGAGTGCATAAATGAATATATCAGAATATCACAAATGGAATAAGTACTATAATAGACACTTTCACAGATTGCATACCATTATGATGCACATTATAGAAGTCTAAGAGGTGGATCAGAGAAGATACATATTATTGCAGTGGCAGATTTGAAGAGACACAAATCACAGATAAGATAGACACATATCTCAGTTCTTGATTTACACATATTCATATCAGGGAGGCAGGAAGGGGAAATAAAATGGAGCTGTAGCTTCCTTCCAGTTGGTCTTGGTAAACAAATCAGGGATTTGATGCTTCCTTGTAGTGGGTTCTTCCATTTAATCGGATCTTAATAATTCAAAACGGATATCTTAGTCTTCAAATAGGTTGGTGCATGAACACAATGAGTTGGATCTTACACAAAAGGGACTGACATCCATTCAGGTATGTGCTTGAAGTCAGCAATTCGGTGCTTGCACATATAATATAATTCCTTACAGGTTGGTACCTATAAACAACAAGTTAATGCTTGCAATCAGGTTGGTACCTATATATTAAATATTTTTTCTGCAACTGTGCCCATCATTGTTTTTGTCATAAAAATTTTCATAAGTACCATTTTTTAAGTGCAAAATAGTATAATTAATCCACCCCTCCTCACAGCATATATAAGAATTCCAACAAGTACAAAGCAAAGTTTATGCTTTCTTTCATAAGATGGATTCAATTCTCATGAGACATTTTCTCCTATGGTGAGATACACTTTGATTAGAGATATACTTTTGATAGTTGCAGTGATGAGGTGAAAGGTACACTAGATGGATGTGAAGACATATTTCCTAAATGGTGTAGTGGAAGTAGAAGTGTATATTGAGCAACCTATAGGGTTCGAGACTCTTGAAAGAGAATCACATGTGTACAAATTGAAGAAGGTCTTGTATGGGATCAGAAGGAACACATGCCATAATACACCAAGTGATACACTTACATGATGACATTGAGGGTCGCCTAGAGTGAAGTAGATTTCATCCCTTGTGACAAGGTTGAAAATGGCCGCTTAAAGAGTAAGAGAAGCTCATAGATGGGTGCAAGAGGGAACTTGCAACAAATTTTGAGATGGAGGATCTTGGTATCTAGTCACCTTGATAGCAAGAAGTTCATCTCAGTAGACCCATTTGATGGGAGATGACATAGATGGATACATAGAAGGTAAAAAATAGAGAAATATACCAATCACTCCAGTGGAAAATGTCTCAATGTAGAGATTACAAGATGTTAATATGTAGAGTGAGGATAATGATCAATTATAGAAGGAGCAAAATACTTCACTCCAGAGGGAGTGACTACAACTCCTATTGCGAAAAAATATTGAGAAACATTATTACTTAGCCTCTATCCATGGAAAGAGTTATTTTCCTTAGTATCTCAGGGATATGATCAAAGTGATACTGAATGTATCTCCTCATTGAGAGGGAGTAGATCTCAAATTTTTAGAATATTGGCATGATTCTTGGGATTTATATGTGTGGAAAAGTGCAGATGATATTTTCCTTATCCAAGGAAAACATGTAGTGGAGATCCCAAAGAGATTCAAGATGTTGGATTGTAAGGCCATGGCTACACTAATGACATCAAACAAGAAATTATTGTGTGATACTTGTTCTGAAGTAATGGATGCCACATTATATAGATAGACGATTGGTTCATTGATGTATGTGATAAACACTAGACCATATATATTCTTTGAGATGAACACTTTGATCCATTACATGGTTTAGTCAAGACATGTTCACCTAATTGCAACAAATCATGTGATGAGGTTCCTGAAGGGTACACTTGATTATGGATTCAAATATGTGTCATATTAGAATATTATCCTGCAAGGCTATGTTGATTCATATTGGGTTGGTAGTGTCACAAAAAGGAAGATTAATTCAAGATCTTGCTTCAGTTTATGGTCAAGCATGAAATCCTAGTCGAGAAAGAAGTGGACTAATGCGGAACTTAGTATAGATGAAGTAGATTATATTGCAGCTTGTTCAGCTAGCAATGAAGTAGTGTGATATCTAGGTAGAGGAAACTTATATTCTTTGTGACAACCAGAGTTATGTGAAGTTGTCTGAGAACCCAATTCTTCATTACAAGTCCAACCATATTGACATCAGGTACAATTATATCATAGATATAGTACATAAGGGAACATTGAAGCTCTATTATATTGCGATGAATAAGCAAAAATCCGATGTGTTGACTAACCCTCTATCGAAAGTGAAGTTTGAGTACTTCAAGGAAAAGATTGACATGATGTAGAAAGATGTCCATCGTAAGATGGAGGGATGATTTAGATATAAAATTAAATGGGTTGTATGTGTATAGTGCAGTATCAATGCATGGTAATTTATGGGCATGTATTACTAGAATCAGTGAGGACTGGAGAGAGTGATTAGCTCATGATGACTAGGAGTGTGATCATACATTTTGTTCATATCCAGTCGATTTGTGTATCTAGTTAGAGATAGAATGTGTGTATGTGTTAGAGAAATAATCCACCTTAGTACCATGATAATATACCTAGTACACATTTCATTAGCCTTCATGTTATATTCTATGGTCCAGACTTAGACTATATTGATCATTTATTGATAGTTGAGGCACTCAACTTTGATCATTATAACAATTGAGTTGCTCCAGGTTGATCATTATGGCATCCCTAGTTCCCTCATTAATGACAAGTCTATCTTCGTGCCCTTCCCCATCCCTAGATTTAGGGATATGTTTGACCTTAGGCACTAGTGCATGTTTGTGGTGGTTTTTGGCATTCCTTGAGCATTTATTGCCTCCTAGAGCCACTCCCACTCACCCATGTGTTCACCCATTCTTATATTGGCTTAATTCAGGATCCATCATGCCTCACCCATGTTCACACTAGTATTCGTGACCATTTGGGATGGTTAGGAAGCTGATTGGTCCACCTAGGGAGGTTTGAAGGTCAAATCATGGTCTGACACTTGTATGCATCCAAATGGACTCCGAGGCCCAATGATTTCTCCCTATTATACTATAAAAATGTTCCATACATATTTTCATGTTGGGTAGTCATAATAAAATCAGTTATTGACTACATTTGTGTATGTTATTTTCACTCTTTCTGTTGTTTTGTGCATAATTTGTGTGTAATATCGAATTGTGAGAATCTCCTTGGCTTCTAGATCTTGCTATAAATCAGTTCTAACATGGTATTAGATCTCTTTGGAGCTGCAAATTAAATCCAAAGTGTTTGAGTTGATGTTCGAGGAATTTTCCAGATGTATTCAAGTGTTTTCATTGCAAGTACATTCAACAGTTTGTCACTAGTGCGCAAGAAGAAATGGAGTAGAATCATGTATTGTTGAACCCATTCAACTATTTCAAATGGAATGTCGAAATGGTGATCTAGATGAGGTTGAAAGGCCTGTAAAGAGTCACCATGGGGAATAAATTCAAACCCAACTCTGCTATGGAGAAATTGAAGTACTTCAACAGGCTTGATGAAGCATTTGGAATGCTTTGTCTCAGCATTTTGAGAGACTTGCTCTTCCATGTAGACAGTTTGACAACTCCCAATGAAGTATATCTAAATATTGAGGCATTTTTTGGGAAGAATGATGATATGAGAGGTCACTCGCTTGAAAATGAGCTAATCTAGTCACCGAGTCTAGCTCACTTTGAGACAATCCAAGAATTCTTCACCAAGTTCAAATCATTGGTGCTTCCGATGAAATAGTGTGGCATAGAGAAGAAAGAGGAGCAGCTCATATTGTCCATAATTTCAAATCTAGGGCCATAGTACTAAGATTTTGTGTCAACATTCCACTCTAGAAAACTCACAACTTGAAACTGGTGCATTCCTTCACTAGCTGACTTCATGGAGTCACTGACTCAAGAGAAAGACAAGATAGTGCAAATGGGTACCATCAAATTCAGTAAGGATCAAGCTCTTGATGTAGTATTTTCGATTCCAACCAAAGGAAAGAAAAAATCCAAATATTCGAAGCAATAAGAGAAGAATGTAGGAGAAATCCAAATCTTCAGATGGGGGTTCAAATCCTTCCAAGGACAAGGACAAGAAGAAGCAAGAGAATAAAAAATTCACTTATTGTAACAATGGGTGACATCCAGAGAGTGCATGCATGAATAATAGCATAGACATGATGGCACAACTGCTTGAGAAAAACTACATCCCACTACCTGAGGTTGCAAGGAATAAGGATGGTGGTTCAAGCTCAAACAACAAGGAAAGGTGCCATGCATTGGTTGCTAGATATTCATCATACATTCAGGAGCTTCCAGGGATATGGCCTCCTTGCAAGATTCCTTGTCAACCATGTTTCATTATAGTGGTCCATCCATTCGGATGGGTGATGATTCATAAATCCAAGCAAAAGGGATAGGGAGGATTGATCTTGAAGATGGGTACTTAAACAATGTGTCGTTTGTGTTTGATCTAGAAACAAACCTACTCTTAGTGTATCAAATGACACACACTGGTGAAGCCAAGAGCATAACATTTACTCCAGATGCAGTGGAGATAGCATAAATCTTACAGGCAAGGTTGTGGAAATGGGTTTTTCTGATCATAATGCAAGAATGTATAAATTATCTCACTTCCTCCATTACTTCCAAGGGAATGCGCTCCTGTCACATGCCAATGAGAAAATCAAGTTGTGGAATGAGAGATATGGTCATCCCAACTATAGGTACCTCTAGGAATTGAGCAAAGAAGGCATGATGGAAGGGATTCCTTCTATCAACTTCTCAAATGGCACATGCAAAGGATGTGTATTGGGAAAGCATGCAGAGCATAGCTATGAGAAAGAGAAGGAAAGGGGAGTTTTCCAAGTTCTTGATTTGGTTCATTCAAACCTCATAGGGCCTATTCCCACACCCTCTTATGGGGGATCAAGGTATGTTTTGACTTTCATAGATGACTTCTCAAGGCATTGCTGGGCATATTTCCTCAAACTAAAATCTGAAGACTTTGAGACTCTCAAAGTTTGGAAACCCATCATTGAGAATGCATGTGGGGATAAATATCAAGGTCCTTGGGACTGAAAATGTCAAGGATTATGTGAACACAATTTTGTAGCATCTTTATGAATAATTTGGCATCCAAAAGCAGCATTTGGTTCCCTACACACCACGACAAAATGGTGTTGCAAAGCACAAGAACATGGCTATCAAGGAGATGGAAACCTGTATGTTGTGTGCAAATTGAACCCAAGAGATAAAATAATTACACTCACAAAATTGCTAATCAAACATGCAAAATTAACACCAAAGGAGACTGAAATTGGAGCATAACACTAATATGTATTGAGTAAGTGTACAATAGCCAATATTATGAAGTAATAGGCTGATGTGATGTATAATTACATGATAGGTTTGAATGCATAAGGATTCCATTCGAAATAGTAAAAAAGAAGGCTTACCAAATCTAGTCAAATCCCCCATAGGTGCATAAAGCAGTTTCCAAATCTATGTATATGCTCACGAATTTGCTAAGTCAAGTGGGAAAGCTAAAGAGGGATGGAAATAAAACTTATACATCCTTTTATTTGGAGAAAAGGAGGGAGGATTATGTGGGAAAAAAACAAGGCAACTACACCTATACTAGCTTTTCCTTTTGCCTTAAAACAGCTATAAAGCAAGGAAGCTTTTCAAAAAAAGTATATATGCACTTTAGAGAATCTGGAATAAATAAGACATGCTAAAATTGGTTTCTGGGATGTTTCCTAAGTGCTCCATGACTCAATTTTAGCAAGTGTTGACTTCTAGGACATGTAGAAGGCAACTAGCATAGAATGGAATCTAGGAATCTAGGTAATAAGACAAAAATAATTAAATTAATGTCTAATGTAGGTAACTACGGGTTGGTTATTCTAACACCCCCCCTTAAGCTTGAATTTATGAGTAAACATCAGAAAACTATAGGGCCTAGCAACAAGGCTTAGTCACCCTTTACATACTGCTTGTCCATACAACCAAGGAAAGAGGCAAAAAATGAGTGGGAAAATCCTCCCTTAAACATGAACAGGAAAAACAAAATTTAGAAATCTTGTCATCAATCATGCTTCACAGTGTGATCACAAATCCCTAGCAGTGATTTGAAATTGCTGAAGGTCTTCTCACAAAAAACTTTGGTGAAGATGTCTGCTACTTGTTTTGAAGATGCACAAAAGAGTAGAACAATGGTACCATCATGCACAAGCTATCTGATGTAGTGCATATGGATCTCAATGTGCTTGGTTCATTGTTTTTGAACTGGATCATTGTAGATTCGAATGGTCCTCTGATTATCACAGTAGATAATAGTTGAAAACTCTGATTCAAAGCCACATTCTCCAAGTATCCCCTGCAACCACAAACATTGAGTTGTTGCATTTACAACTCCTCTATACTCTGCTTCTGTAGATGAGAGTGCTATGGCACTCTGGTTCTTGCTTGACCAGCTGATTGGTCCTTCTGTAAGCATGAACACATATCCTGATGTAGAATTTCAACCTGTGTTGTCACCTTCCCAATCAGTATCAGTAAATCCAATCAAATCAATATCAGATTTTGCTTTGTAGAAGATCCCATGAGTTCTTGTTTCTTGAACAAAGTTTAGGATCCTTTTGGCTTCTCTCCAGTGGATCTCATGAGGTTGATCCATGTATCTCAAAGCCACACTAACTACATAAGATATATCAGGTCTAGTTTGTGTAAGATAAAGCAAACACCCAATCAACTGCCTATACAGTGTATTATTTACCATAGGAGAAGAACATGCTTCTTCAAGCTTAACTCCTGAAAGGAAGGGAGTCTTGCTTGGATTGCAATATTTCATGTTGAACTTGATGAGAAAATATGAATCATACTTGTACTGATGTACTTCTATTCCATGTTGGGATTGAGCAATTTCAAGACCCAAGAATTGGCTCAACAATCCCAAATATGTCATAGAAAATGCATGGTTCATTGCATCCTTCAAGGAGGAAATCTATTTCTTTGAACTTCATGTAATCAGTAGGTCATCCACATAAAAGAAAATAATCATCAATTAACCATGAATCAGCTTCAAATAGACACTAGGATCATAATTTCATTGAACAAAACTCAGTGACAGCAAAAAGCTATCAATCTTGGCATACCAAGCCCTGGGGGCTTGCTTGAGCCCATACAATGATTTATTTAACCTGCACAGTAAAGATGGATTAAAAAAAACCATTTAGGTTATTGCATGTAAATATCCTTAGTGATATCTCCATTTAGGAAAGCACACTTCACATCCATGTGATGTACTTCCCACTGCTTCGAAGCTGCAATGGCTAGAGCTAGCCTTATGGAGTCTATATTTGCCATTGGTGCAAAGGTTTCATTGTATTCAAAACCATGTACTTGTGAGTATCTCTTGGCTACCAATATTTCCTTATATTTCAAAGGTTAACCATCTGCAGCAAACTTAGTCTTGAAAACCCACTTACATTGAACTAGCTTCCTCCCTGGGGGAAGATCAACCAGTTCCCAAGTGTTGTTTTTATGGAGCGAGTTGAATTATTATTTCATGGTTGTTTTCCATCTTGGATCATGTGTTACATCTTCATATTTCTGTGGATCTAATTCAACCATCAGATAGCACTTCTCAACAAATAGAGTATCTTTCACACAAAGGGCACTCTCAAATTGAGATCTAGTCCTCCTAGTGTCATTAGGATTTCCAGCTAGTTCCCCTGCTGCATGAATGGTATTTTATGCCCATTTTGGTCTTGTAGGACTGTTAGGATCTGCAATAAAATCATCATTATCAGAGATATCAGAATCAGCAAACTCATTAGTCTGCCCACTTACAATCAATGGTTATGGTGGTGAAGAGGACTCTCCAAATTCAACTGTTGCTAAAGGCTCTTCTTGGAACTAAACACTTATTTCAATGAAAGCTTTGTTAGTGCTCAATTTGATCAGATTGTACCATTTTGAATCTTTAGAATACCCAACAAATAGGAAATATTTTCTTTGGGGTTGCAAAGCCTTCCTCTTTTCAGTTGGAATTCTATCCCAAGCCTTTGAGCCAAAAATCCTGAAATGGGTTACATCTGGCTTGTACCCACTCTAAGCTTTGAAAGGAGTCATACCATCAAGATGCTTATGAGGCACCCTATTCTGGGTGTAGGATTCATAGTTTATAGCTTCAGCCCAAAACTTTGGTGGCAAAGTCTTAGCCTCCATCATGCAAGTTTCCATCTCCTTCAGTGATTTGTTCTTTCTCTCAGCAACACCATTTTGCTGTGGTGTGTAAGGGATCGAATGCTGCATCTGAATACCTGCATATTTGAAGTACTAAATGAACTCAGACTTGACATACTCACCACCATTTTCAGATATAAGGATCTTGAGTTTCCTCCCAAACTGATTTTCAATCAAGGCTCTAAAGACTTTGAAGAGGTCAAAAGCTTCAGACTTATGCTTTAGGAAGTGAACCCAACAATACCTAGAAAATTCATCTATGAATTTCAGTGCATATTTTGCTTGACTTGTGGACATATGAGGGAATGGACCAGCAATGTCACTATGGATCAACTCAAGAGGTGCAGAGGTTCTCTCATGACTAGCTTTCTCATACTTGTGCTCTAGGTGTTTTCCTAGGATACAACCTTGACATACTCCCTTAGAAAACTTGATCTTTGGTAACCCTATGACCATATGTTTTTCACTCAAATTAGAAATATACTTGTATTTAATATGGCCAAATATTTCATTCCAAATCTTGCTTGCTTCATTAGCATGAATCAGAAGAGCAGAGGGATTTGAGTAGGGTAGAAAATGGGAAAACTTGTATACCTTTGAAGTGTGATCAACAATACCTTTTGCTATGATTTTACCATTTGAAATCTCAGTGATTTCAACATCATCAAGGGAGAATATGACCTTCTTTGGAGACCCAGTATGAGTCATCTGATACACTGACAAGATATTAGAGGAAAGACCTAGAACATACAACACATTATTGAAACTACCACGGTCAAGATCAATCCTGCCCTTCCCCAAACTGTCAATGAGAGAGTCATCTCCCAAAACTATTGGTGGACCTTTTGACATGTCAAGAGAGGAGAATGTCTCTTTTGTCGAAACCATATGTCTAGAAGCTCCAGAATCTATGATGAAGCTAGGTGAGTTTGATGTGCCAGCAACCAAGTCATGTACTCTCTCTCCGTCTTCTAAATTTTATCCTCCTTCCTCCTTCTTTGAGAAATCAGGAAAGGAGATGTTATTATTCTCTAGGAGTTGGGTCAACATGTCAATTTGCTTCTTCATACAAGAGCTCTTAGGATGATAGCCCTTACTGCATCTCTTTTGCTCCGGTGTCTTTTTATCTTTTTTTTTGCTTTTTGAATCCACCCTTGAATCTCCAACAACCAAATCTTGGTCTTTGGAAGGTTTGATGGTTCCCATCATCACCAACTTATCTTGCTCCTGTGTCAGGGATTCCATGAACTATGCAAGCTTAGGAATATTCCAGGATCAAGCTGTCAACTTGGTGGAATGGAAGGTCAAAACAAACACTAAATATTCAGGACCAATCTTAGAGAGTATGGCCAATACTAGTTTCTCTTCCTTCTTTTCGAGCCCACATTGTTTTAGCTGCAAAACAAGGGCCTTAAACTTGGAAAAATAGAGTTGCAATGATTCAAAGCTAATGGGACTCAAGGAGATAAGATCATTCTCGATTTGATGTCCTCTCATCTCATCTATCTTTCCAAAAATCTCTTCAAGCTTCTCCCACACTCATTAGGTGATGTCAATCCATCAAGATGGAAGAGGAGGTCTCTTGAGATGCTCAGACACAAAAGACCATAGGAATCATCCCTCCTGTTGTGCCATTTAATCTTCTATGTAGCTGCATTGGGCTCTACCTCAATTGCCATAGTCACCCTGTAGAGACCTTTCGCTCTCAACAATATCTCCATCTCATCTTTCCACTCAAATAAATTGAATGGATTCAAGATGATATTCTGAGATTGGTCCATAGCTCAGTAGATGTGCCCTCCAATCAGCAGAATACGCTCCTAGTAAATGATATTGAACTTGCAATAACAATTTGTAAGGAGAGAAATTGATATACAAAGTCTTTGATACCATGTGTAAATTTAACCCAAGAGATAGAAAAATTACACTCACAAAATTGCTAATCAAACATGCAAACTTAACACTAAAGGAGACTGAAATTGGAGCGTAACACTAATCTGTATTGAGTAAGTGTACAATAGCTAACCCTATGAATTAATAGGCTGATGTAGTATATAATTACATGATAGGTTCGAATGCATAAGGATGCCATTCTAAATAGTCAAAAAGTAGGCTTACCAATTCTAGTCAAATACCCCATAGGTGCATAAAGCAGTTTCCAAATATATGTAGATGCTCATGAATTTGATAAGTCAAGTGGGAAAGATAAAGAGGGATGGAAATACAAGTCATACGTGATTTTATTTGAAGAAAAGGAGGGAGGATGATGTGGGAAAAAACAAGGAAACTACACCTAGACTAGCTTTTCCTTTTGCCTTAAAACAACTATAAAGCAAGGCATCTTTTCAGAAAAGCAGATATGCACTTTAGAGAATATGGAATAAAGAAGACATGCTAAAATTGGCTTCCAAGATGTTTCCCAAGCGCTCCATGACTCAATTTTAGAAATTTTTGACTTCTAGGACATGTAGAAGGAAACTAGCATAGAATGGAATCCAGGAATCTAGGTAATAAGACAAAAATAATTAAATTAATATCTAATGTAGGTAACTATGGGTTGATTATTCTAACATGTTGGAAGCAAAGGATTTGAATACTAATCTATGAGATGAATCCATCAACTGTGCTGCATACATCCAAAATAGAGCTACTCACAAATATTTGGATGGAAAAACACCATATGAGGCTTGGAGTGGTCACAAGCCAAGTGTTTCTCATTTCAGGGTCTTTGGCTCAAAGGCTTGGGATAAGATTCCTCCAGAGAAGAGAAAGGAATTGAAACCTAAAATAAAGGATTCCATAATGGTTGGATATGATGAATATTCAAAGGGATAAAATCTCTTTTATCCCTCCTCAGAATACATTTATAGAAAGGAGTGTACAGTTCGAAGAGGATATCATGCAAGAGGCCAAACAAGCTCATGGGGAATGCTCACATCCTCCACTCCATGATAATATAAGTGATGATTCATTTTCTGATATTTCTGATTCTAATATTTTTGATGCTGATTATGACATGTATTTATATCATGACTCACCCATTTGGGCAAATTGGGCTAGGAAAACCATTGAAGCAACTAGGGATCTTACTAGTGATCCTCATGATTATACGAAGACTAGAGTCTCAATTTCACAATTATTTCCGTGCTTGTGAAATGAATCTTGCTGAAATATTATTCATGATGGTTGTATGTAATCCTCAAACATATTAAGAGGCATCACTTGACCCAATATGGAAAAAAACCATGCAATAAGAGCTCAACTTATTGCAAGACAATGAGACTTGGGAATTGGTTCCCTTTCCCTCCAAGAGGAAACTAGTGCAATGAAAGTGGGGATATAGGACCAAAGTGGATGATTATGGTTCATATATCAAGTAAAATTCTAGTTTGGTCTCCAAAGGATTCTTTCAAGTCCAAGGAGTGGACTATACAGATACATTTGCACCAGTTGCAAAGATGGACTCTATCAGGCTAGTTTTAGCCATTGCTGCATATAAGTGTTGGGAGGTTCACCACATGGATGTGAAGAGTTATTTTATTCATGGTGACCTTCAAGAGGATATCCATATGCAGCAACATGAATTTTTAATTGAGGATCCTTCACTTGTATGCAGGTTAAAGAAGTCTATCTATGGCCTCAAGTAAGCCCACAGGGATTGGTATGCCAAGATGGACATTTTTTCTCTCGCTTGGATTTGAATGATGTAAATATGATCATAATGTGTATTTGTAGAATGTTGGTGACATATTTTAGGTTTCAGTGTTTTATTTTGATGATATTTTGATTACATGTATCTGCACTAAAGAAATTGGTTCGATTAAGTCTTCTTTGCATAGTGAATTATCCATGACTGACCTTGGATTGTTGAGGCTATTTCTTGGATTAGAGATTGAAAAATAAGAAGCAGGGATCAAGGTAATCCAAAAAAATTATGTTGTATACATTTTATTGAATTTTAAAATGGCTTAATGTAAGGCAGCCAAGTTTCCATTCCTTTAAGGAATAAAACTAGGTGAATTTGGTGCATCTCCATTGGTGGACAACTTGTTGTACAGACAATTAGTTCGGAGTCTACTGTATCTGACACACTCACTCCCAACCTGATTTGGTACATGTTTTAGGTGATATTTATATATATATGCATCATCCTCATGAGATCCATTGGAAGGCTTCCAAGACAATCATGCGCTATGTGCAAGGAACTGGACACTTCAGGGTACACTATGTTGTTGGTTCTCCACTAGAACTAATTGGATTTACTGATTCTCATTGGGTTGGATATCCCATTGAAAGAAAGTACACTTCAGGTAATGTCTTCATGATTTCACATGGTTCCATATGATGGTAAATAAATAAACAACAAACCATATCCCTATCTTCAGCTGAGGCCGAGTACAGAGGAGAAGTGAACGCAACTACACAATGTGTGTGGTTGCAAGGTATGCAATGTAGAGATTCAAAAACACATTGAGATACACATGCACTACATCCAAAGCTAGGTGCATGATTAGGTGATAGCATTGCAGTATTGTCCATCTGCAGAGAAAACTACTAACATTTTCACCAAGAGCTTCACAGAGAAGACATTCACCTATATGAGATCCCTTCTTGGAGTAGGTGACACAGGGTGATGTTTGATATTCACTTTCATATTTTTCTCCATGTCCATTTTTTAGGGGATGTTTCGTTCCCATGTGGTTTTCCTCCGTACCTTGGTTTTTATGGACAAATAAAATTTATGTTGCATGAGGTGACTTGAGCCTTAGTTTCCAAGGCCTCAATAATATTTTGGTATAAGATATGCTAAGTTAGGATTAAGGGGGGGTGTTAGAGAAATAATCCACCTTAGTACCATGATCATAGACCTAGTACACATTTCATTAGCCTCCATGCTATATTCTATGATACAGACTTAGGCTATATTGATCATTCACTGATAGTTGAGGTGCTCCACTTTAATCATTTTGACAGTTGAGGCGCTCCAGGTTGATCATTATGACAACCCAGGAACCCTTATTGATGACAGATCTATCTTGGTGCATTCCCCCATCCCCGAATTGAGGGATGTGTTTGACCTTAGGCGCTAGTGCATGTTTGTAGTGGTTTTTGGCCTTCCTTGAGCATTTATTCCACCCTAGAGCCACTCCCACTCACCCATGTAATCACCCATGCCTAAAATTCCTTCATTTATGATCCATCATGCCTCATTCATGTTCACACTTGCATTCATGACCATTTGGGATGGTTAGAAAGATTATTGGTCCACCTAGGGGGGTTTGAGGGTCAAATCATGGTCTGACACTTGTATGCATCCAAATAGTCTCCAAGGCATCATGATTTATCCCTATTATAATATAAACATGTTCAATACATATGTACATGTTGGAAATTCATAATAAAATCAGTTGTTGACTCTATTTGTGTATGCTATTTTTCTCTTTTGGTTGTTTTGTGCATAGTTTGTGTGTACTATTGAATTGTGAGAATATCCTTGGATCCTAGATCCTCACAATTCTCACAATTTTTGTGCATAGTTTGTGTGTACTATAGAATTGTGAGAATATCCCTGTTAGTATAATACCTTCCTTGTTAAGAGGGACTGTTGAAGATTATGTAACTTCAAAATATATTCTTATTGTACTTTCCATGGGAAATATTCATATTGTAATTGATCATGTAAAATACCTAAAATAATAAATGTAAAGTCATCCCAGAATAATCTAGAGGAAATATTAAATAAGTATTATTGTATATTTCCTAAGTGAAGTCGATCTAGTCAAGTAGAGAAGTCATCCCCATAAAGAAAATTCATAAAAAAATATAACTATAAATAGGGGGGTGCAGTCCTCATTTGAAAATACATCAAGCACTCAACTTGCAAGTTTGCCAGAGAGAGAAGAACAAGCTCACTAGAAAGAGACAAGTACCTTCTTTGTGAAGACATATTATCTTTGGGTTTTCTTATATGATGTATTCTCAGGATCTTTGTGTGAAATATGTTTAGCTCTTCATTGTACTATTTTGACATTGTACTTGTTTATTGAATATATATGGAAGAATTTGTTGGGTTTTCTTCCCTTTAAGGGTTTCCTAGAGGAGAGATATTTTTGTCTCTAGTCTATTTTGTGCTTATCTATCTTTCAATGATCCTATTATTCTTTATTGTAATATAGTAGGATTTGTTTAAAGGTATAGCATAACTACTATTCAATTGAAAATATTAATAATGGACTTTGTCAATGAGTCTACAACATTCTTCAAGGTATCAACCTTCTCCAATAACACCTTCTTGTCTTCAACCTTATCTCTTAGAACATGGTACTTCACATCAATATGCTTCATTTTAGAATAATAAGTAGGGTTATTTGTCAGATTAATTATTCTTTGACTATCTCAATCTATACTTACATATTTTTGTATGAACCAAATACCTTAATACAAGCTTTACAACCATATATCCTCCTTACTTCCATGGGTTGTTGCGATGTATTCAACTTCTCTAGTTGAGAGTGAAACTATAGACTACATGTTTATCATCCAACTAATAGCGATTCTAAATAGGTTAAGCACATAACCACTCATATAAAATATTCTATGATCAAGATCCCCAACCCAGTATGCATCAACAAAGCCCTATACATATATCAGTTTGTCTAATTTAGGTATTCCTTGGTAGTAAATTTCATAATCTATAGTTCTCATACATATATGAAGAACATATATACATTTGTATATTGATCCTTCCATGGTTTTGACATATATATTCTCAAAATTCTCATTGCATGGTAAATGTATGGTCTAGTACATACCATTTCATGCATCAAAGTGCCAAAAACACTAGCATAGGGAACTTGTGACATGAATTATTCTTTTTCATATTTCTTGGGACACCGATTTGAAGATAACTTCACATCTACAAGAATAGGGACCTTGAATAGTTTACATTCATGTATACTGAACCTATGCAATATAATATCAGCATATTTATCCGATTCAAGTAAAGTTTCCTATTTTCCCAATCTCTTTTAATCTCCATCCTCATAATGAAGTTAGAAACAACAAGATCCTTTCATATCAAAATTTGAGAATATCTATATTAATGAAATGGTAATCACCATACAACACTCTATTAATGAATTGGTCATCAAAATAGTTACACAATGATCAACTTTGCTTCTCAAAAAACCCAATTGAAGGATCTGTGTGCTAAACTTTGGGTACCGCATCATATGTGATCGATTTAGATAATAAAGGGACTTCTTTATCTTGTGGATCATATATTTCCTTCGGTTGACTCCAAAACCTTTTGTTTGTTTAATTTTTATTTCTTCTTTGATATCCCCATGTATAAATCATATAAACACATCCATTTTCTCTACTTCAAGATCAAAAGTAGCCACAATAGACAAAAGAAACACAATAGAATTTAGTTTAGCAACATGAGAAAAAATTTCACCTAATCAATTCCCTCTACCCATGAATATTTCTTTGCTACTAAACATGATTTCTACTTCTCCACTTTACCTTATACATTCAACTTCTTCTTAAAAACCCACTTGATACCAATGGTTTTTCTACGAGTCGGAAACCAAACTAGATATCAAGATTTGTTTTTATCCAAGGTATTCATTTCTTCAGCCATGGCCTTCTTCTAGATTTTACTAGCCTATGATTCCATTGCTAACTTAACAGTTCTAGTATCATCATCAATAATAAATATTTAAAACAAGAACGAAAATAAGATAGGGATTACTTTTCTAGTGTCCTTATTTCCCAAGATGATCTCCTCAAATATAGAGTATGAGGTTCTTCTTCTTATGATTCATCTTCCTTTGTTGAGTCAGATTATTCATCCTCAAATTCAATATCTAGTATATTTGGTTCATTTTCCCTTGATACAACTTCCTATTTTGGCACTTCTTTAACCTCTCTAAAAGGAACATCCTAAATATTTATTTTTAGGATGTTGCTTGTCGTCTTTGAGTCCATCTACAATGTTAAAATTTACTAAATCATAAAATATATAAGGGGTCTCCAGAACCATATGTAATGTTAAATTTTGTTAAATGGTAAAGTTTTTTTATGATTTAGTAAATTTTAATAGAGTAGGCTAATCATGGAGCATTCTTCCCTTTCCAACAAGTTATTTGATGAATCCAACAGTGAAAATTGCAATTTTGACAGTCAAATTTTGCATTTTTGAAATTTTGGCACTCTAGATGGATTCAGAGACCCTAATTTTCATTGGACCACCTCCTTAGTGGAATTTCATTGATTAAAAATTGCAGCTTCAATAATCTGTCAAAAATATTTCTATCAAAATTATTGAAAAAAGCTTGCAGGAAGCATAGGGAAGAATTATATGTGATTAGATTTCTCCAATTTTAACACTACATCTATCTAGAGTGCGCATATAATATAGGGTGAAGGTAGGTATGGGGGTTGATCTAGGGGGAGAGTTACTATGTATAGTAATATATAACCGTTATATATTTTATTATATAGGTATATAGTATTAATATAATATGTAAATATCTAGTTATATGTATGTAATATAGCAATTATATATATATATATATAGTGTGTGTGTGTGTGTGCGTGTGTGTGTGTATAAAATACTATTTTTTTGGAAATTGGAAAAAGAGCGGTAAACACTGGGAAAATATTGTGCAAAGGGGCTAAAAATGAATTTTCTACAGGAATCTAGCACTTGATCTAGGGGTTTGATTAGGGTAAATGATGTGTATTTTTTTCTCTATAGATATTGATATCATGGGTAGAATGAAGGTACAGATCTTAGGGTCTGAAAAGTTAGTAAGTTTTTTTTCCATTTAGTCCATTGATTGCCCAAAATCCCTCATCTTTGTCTATAAATATTGGGCCTACATTCATTCATGGAAAATGAATATGAAATATAGTGTTTGAGGTTATTGTTGAGCATTCTAACATATACATTGTGAAAATTATATTGTTCGAGAAAAATCCTCTAGATAGATTATTAATGTCTCTCATTACCTTGAGATAAAATAGAAATAATTGAAGTGTATACATCCTCTTAGCCTTTTGGCACTCTAAAACATGAATTTGGAGAGTATGCATTTTGGTGTATTTTAGTGGAAGTTGGTTGTTGCAAGTTTTCTTGGCATAGACCTTTAATTCCCTTAGGGTTTCTAATTATAAATTATAGGGTTTACTTTGTGTTTGAGCACGGGTCATGCATTCTCAATCTCTTTTGGAAAAATTTATATACTTTGAAACCCTACAATGTAGAAACCAAGTGGAAAATACCATTAGGATAAACAAGAAAACAAAACTAATTTTAATGTTTAAATTAATCAAGGGAAACAGAAGTTGTAGAAAAAACTAATGGGTACTTAAAATTTGAATGTCTTGTAAAAAAAGGTTCAAACCCATGTCAAAGGAGTCTTATGTTTAACATATCAATCATCGGATATTCATCTTAAAACTTGGGGAAAATTATATTTCCCTAGATAAAGTTAGAGTAACTTTTTGTTACAAAGCATCACACAAATGTATGAGATAACACGTGATCATATCAATAATTCAAGGAAGTGAATAAATAAGCATTAAAAGTATAAAATATTATCATGTTTCTTTTATTCAAAAGCAAACGTTTTGCATGTGTGGATCACGACATTGGAATAGACAGGTACCTACTTACAATTATGGTCATTCAAAGACAAAAGATTCAATCATTTAAGGATACTTGTTCACATGAATAGTAACTATGTGGCAATATTGATAAAGTGACACATGATGAGAACAATTTATGGTTTAAATGAAATTTCAATGAAAGCAGTTTTATTCTAACATATAGTCAATTCATGTGTAGGAAGGAAGAGTGGATGCTAATAGACAACTGTAAGAGGTAATTTACTTTTCCCTCCTAGATATGTAACAAACTTAATAAGTTATTACAAAAGTAGGGAGTTGTTAGGTTACTATTGAAAATGGGTGGTGAAGAGGTTGGCTCTATCCTTTACAATGGAGATACTTACATGGTAGAAATTCCCATATACACTCAATATGAAGATACAAAGTTGATGAATATAATAAAGAACGTGATTTATATCTCCCATTTTTCAATTCCGAGAAAAAGGTGTCTACCATTGGTTTTCCCATTCCATTGCATCAAGTGAGGTTTGTTTCAAAATGAAGCCGAAGGAAAAACAATCCCGACATGATCAAACAAATCTAAATTCTCTCTGTAATGAATGTTGGCAAGAAGCAAAGGTAATTTTATTTGTTTGCCACTTATTTGGAAACATATGGTTTCTTGGTATTATATTTCTTTTGGAAACATGTTTCACATGGATTACCATATATTGATTAGAGTTAAGCTACATAAGTGGTCATTTATATTTGTTTTATGATCAAAGTATCAATTCAGTGTTCTTGTGGATATGACTTATTTGATATGTCAAACATAGTTCGCAAAGTCTATGAATAGTGTGTATTAAGGTGGTCTAAAGATTTTTAATTTAGGGTTTCTTTAAATATTAATGGTGTTCATTCGCTAATACATTCATGAATGTTTAAGTAGATAATGGTAATAAACATTGATGTATGAGGTAAAAACATTTCAGTAACTGGGATGGTGATTAACCAAATTTCATGTAGTGTATAGACACAGTTCATAGGACATTAACCTTACAGGTAGATGTTGATGCTTCTAAGATTCTTATGAGGGTAAACAAGTTAGTAAATATGGCAGACTTTGGGTCACTGAAAACATTCATCTCTTTTATTTTCCCAAAAAATGTGGCCTTGGAGACACCCCTAAGTGTAGTGGATACTACCATAACATTGCTAGCAATGACATATCCTTGAAAATGATTCATAGGTATATGCTACTCATGTGGAATGAGCCTCTTATTTCCCACAAAATAGATCAATGTAATGAGATGCTCAAATTTAGTATAGTGTCGATTTCCATCATTTGTGTTATGATGTTATGATCTATGATTCAATTTATCATGGAATGGAATTTATTGTTAAGTAAACACATATTGTGCATAAATGGGATGAGAAATATTGGTAAAAAAAATTTGAGCCTACGAATACATGCATAATGTCTTTCTTATGACTCATATATATAATTTCTCATTTTTTGTTAACCTTATTAAAGAAATTCTACAGTTTCCCTGTTAAATTCATAACCAATCCAGAATATGTAAAGATTAGAATTGATAGGGTGAAATTATGTCCAATATTTTAATATATTACAATAATCAATAAAAAAAAATCAATAGGTCAGTGTAGTACTAGAAGATAGATGAGGAAGATCCTACTGTAGAAGAAGAACTACAAAATATGAAGATTGATGAGAAAGTGGAAAAAAGGGATAGTCAAAGGAAAGATACCGTTGTGGAGAGGAGAAATGGATTCCTACAGAGGAGTTGTATTTTTAAAGAGATATATACCTAAAACCACTGATATTAACAAAATTGTCTTTTTATAGGTTGGTAAACTGAATTTAAATTCAATTTATTCAAGGATATTTACAACATGGAAAGTCCACACTAATTTTCATTTTGTTAGTTTTGTGGAATAAAATTTAAATTGCAGTACATTCTATAATGTCCTTTTTGGGGAATTTTGGAGAAAATTACAAATTGGGAAAAATTCATGCTTAACTCTGTCATGAATCTAGAGGGTTCCAACTTTCACCAAATGGTCCTGAATTTGAAAGGTAAGGGTATGGTGAATCTGATAACATCCCAATATGGTATATGGACACTTAGTATCAAAATTTAGATGGTTAAGGTAAAACAATGCAATTTTACTAGGAAATTGTGCTCAAATCCCCCCAAGGGTGATGGCCAAACTAGCTCTCCAAAACAAGTACGACCCTCCCAAATTTCAGAACAAAGGATCGGAATGAGTATTAGACATCAATTAATTTCCTTATTCAGGTTTATTAATTTATTCAAATTTCTTATGAAATAAAATATGGTTCTGAGAGTAATATGGAACATGGTGGTAATATATGGAATAAAATATATTCCCAAACAGAATAAAACTCAAATTAAAACCTTCCCACAATTTTGATACAATACTCCTCCAAGATTAAAGCCAAAGTCATGGAAACTAGTGATTCAATGGCATGGGGATGCAAGCTTTTCACACATGAGTTTATTGGATTTTTGAACCACAGAATATATGCCACAACATCCTCAAAATCATATAATATCTCTCATACAAATATGTTATAAAACTACTTCAAGATTGAAGCCAAAATCCATTAATACTAGTGATACAAGGGTATGAGCATGCAATCTTTTCATACATGTATTTATGATATTTCAAATTACAGAGTATGTGGACATAATATTAAAGATACATAAATCATATATTTCTTACCTATCGTCATAAAATGCATATAAATTTCCTCATACAAATCTGATATAAAGCTACTTCAATATTGAAGCCAAATCCATGAAAACTAGTTATTCAAGAGCACGGGGAATGCGAGCCTTTCATACATGTATTTCTGATATTTAGACTTACAAATAATATGGATATGATATTACAGAACCATACATCATAAATCAAAGTTTGGAATCAACTATCCTCAAAAAGGCACAAGAATCACTCCAACAAGTCCCCCATCAAATGTGAGTGTGGGGAAATGGAGAAGAAGGAATGAGAGAATAGGGAGATAGATGAGAATTCAACTGTATGGAACTTAAACCTGAAAATAAAACTTTTTAATTAAGATCCAATGAGAGTTATGAATGTCCTCTCCATCAACCAACTTGGAAAGGAATCCAACTCCCTTGAAATCGGTTCACAAGCAGGGAGAGTGAACACTCACCGCGCAATGGACAATCAAAATCTCTCCAAAATTCCAAAGGAAAATTAAAAAATGATCCAAAGCCATTATTATTCCTCATGAAATCCTTTTATTAAATTCATGAGGCCTCCTAAGGTCGAATTTACCTCCATGAGATTCCTCCAACTCATCTTAGTGGTTTAGTAACTCTCATGACATGTGTCTTCCTCTTCATGCTCCAATTCTTTCCCCAATTCGAATGGTTTCCTATAACTCCAAAATTCGACCTCTTGGTGGCTATTTTTATCCCTTTCATGTCATATTTGTCATAGGTCTTCAATCAGGTCTGAATTTTTCATACTTATCATAGAATCTTCCATCATTTGTTGTCATAGAGTGAATAGAATCTCCTTCCAAGTGGCACACCTTATCTTCTAGTCTCTTCCTCTTCCATGGGAGTTACCCTCCTTTACCAATTAAAATTACTTGGATTATTATATGATATTTGACACCACATCACCATCCAATCATGTTACATTACCCATGTGTTCGAATTTGGATGAATATCATTCCAAGTGTGCATGGAATCTAGCCACCCAAAGGCTCCACAAACTTCCAAGTATCTTCATGAACCCATGCCACCTTATTTACTTAGAATTTATCATTTATGTGACCCATTTAAATGTTAATATGGTAAACTAAAGTCCTTTTGGGTCCCATATCCCCTTATTACAAAATTTATGTCTCCATCTAAACCTAGGGAACTAGTAGGTTGGTGAAACATTATTTGCAAATAGTCTTATTTGGAAATTATTTAATTAGGGACATGAAACATTCATAGAATTCATGCTACAAATATTCTAAGAATATTCTTATTCTATTTTGCATAATTTCATCATAGAAAATAGGGTATACTCCTCACAAAAAAATTGATGGATTTATTTTGTTTGTCCCTCCATCTTATGACTTGAACCTATTTTTTGAAAGGTATATTTTATCGATTTGGTTGTCATCCATTAAATGTATTTTTTGTTTGTATTGGTGATAAATCATAGATGTAATTTTCCCTCCTCCCAAATTGAATTTCCCACATGAGCCCCACATTTATCCCTAAATCATCTACAGTTTGCAACATTACTATTTTTTTCCTACAATGTTCTATGATGATCACTCAAAATATGTTTGATCAAAATATTCTCTAATAGTGAAAGAAGTAATTCAACTTCCATCGTGATCTTTGATAAATGGATACAATTTTTGTAAAGCTTTATCCTTGCATAGTTTGATCTTCAAATATAACAAAGTTTCGAAACATTTATATGGCAGATGAAAGGTGTTAGCACACAACAAAATGGCTAAAATCACTATTTTTTGGAAAATTAGCCATTTTATCCAAAATGATGACTTTTTGGAAAAGTAAAAAATCATGATTTTTTCTAGCTGATTTTTCGACTTAGGGAAAACATCGCAGTTTTTTAAGAAGCCGGTGATTTTTCTGAGAGTTTTTCAACACTGGTTATAACTTCTATGTTCATTGTTTAGTATATATTTGACTATTTCAAACTTCTACATCTGTTGCATTATATTTTACAAATTTGAAATTTGAATTGAGATATATATTGTATAATGTTAATAATGATATTTAGTTTTTCGTTTTACATGGTAATAGTAACATAGTTCAGTATCAATTAATATTTGAAATTTGATATGGTAATAACTAATATATGTGCATTCCATAACGATGAATTTAGTTTTTAGTTTTACATTTTAAATTATAATAGTTATTGTTGATATTTATCATTTTTATTCTTTAAATGAATCTTGATGATTCTAATGTCCCCTTCTTTCCCCAAAATTTGCCTAAAATTTGGGATGGCTTCCACACATCCCCATTGTGAGTTTCCCCATTCTCATGCTCCACTATCCCATAAACTCAATGGAACATTTCCTCTAAGTGGCAAGAAACTTATAACCTCCAATCAAAATATGTACACAAAGCAACCCTAATTCTCACCCTTCAAATGAAATTAAGGTCCAAAAGTAAGGAATATGCCTCCTTCAACAAGGAAAGAATGATGCTAAGTCAAAAACCAAAGTCTCCAAAGTGATCTCCAAATAGGAAATGGTCAGTAAGGAGCTCCATCAAATAAGGTAAGGAATGGTTTTGATATCCTTCCTTAATTGAATGCTCAAAAAACCAAGTATAAATCAATATCCAATGAGGATGTATCTCCTTGTAGTTGTGACTTGAATATCTCACCCTATACTTAGGGTTTGTCCTTCATAAGTCTCCTCCAACTAGGGAATCTCCACCAAAATGGCACAAGATTCTTAAAAAGTTGAACAATCCCTAAAGAAGATACCAAAAGGTGTCAAACAAGGTTCCAAAGGATGGATGTCCTCCTCATGTTAACTTCAAAGAGGAATAATATATCACTTCTCAACTATTTTGTACCTCTAAACACAGGAAAAAAACCCTTTTAGGAATGATGATGCATAGGAATTCACCTTATTTGCTTGTTTATTTAGTTGTTTGGGACCCTCCACCACTCAATCGTATTGTTTCTAGGTTGTTGTTCTAGGAAAATATCATAAAATATTCTCAGATTTACTCATTACCATTGTTTTGATGCATAAGATGCTAAGGGAAATGGCCAGATCTTGTAATAATGCACAGTTTGAAGATGTTAGGAGGTTACAAGTAGGTATAAACTTGATTTATAAACACTAGACATGCCCAAATTTCATGATTGGGATGCTTACTGCTGTTATGACCTCAAAACAGCCCAGAATTGAGGTTTAAGGGGTTATTGTCTGAGGGTCAAAACAATGTTGAATCATGCACAAAACTACTTAAAAGTACTGCTACAGGGAATTGGACTGCTCATAATTTCATTCTCAGCTGATTGAATGGATGGGAATTCCCAAATATGCCCAAGTCTGAGGAAATATGAGGTTTCACTACTACTATTTCAAGAATACACCCCAAAACTTGAACATATTTTGTTTGTTAAAATTGAGATGCCATATCTCCATCACATGTTACCCTACTAAAATTGAGATTAATATCACAAGTTGACACCCATGAAAAATGGAGGGTCATGAAGAGTTCCAGCGAAGTGTTGGGGTCATGCAAGAGAGAATGTGCCATATGTGGGATAGAATAGACAAGTGTGCAAGTTCATGTGTGAGTGTTGGGTGTCACTTGCTTCAAATAGAGAGAACTAGAGGTATGCCTAGATTAGAAGAGGTCATGTGGGGTCAAACATTCTTGAATAAAGGGATTAATCCCCCAAGAGGATGCACCCCCATTAGACTAAGGAATCCCCAACAAGGATCCATATTTCAAGGATTTTGTTTCCAGAATCAGGGGATTATGTTTTCAAAAAGGTATTCCCCCCTTAGATTGGAAATTCTAGACATAAATCCACAACTCAGGATATCATGTCTAAAAAAAAATGCACCTAGCATAGATTGAGGAGTTTTATGGATCTATGTGGAGTGTGACCACCATTTTTTAAGGAGGGTGGAATTCCACATAATTAATACTATAATGGCCCATTTTTAGTTAGACAACTAGCCTTCTTTTTAACCTATATTGTAACTATTTCTCTTATTACTTGTTAACCTATGTTAGAGCATTAATATACCTTCATATCATGATCTTACACCTAGGAGAAATTTTCATTTGTCCTGTACTTATGTTATATTATCCTACTTAGGTTATACTAATCAATATTGCTCTAATAGGTGATTTTTGGCTCATTAACTCACGATTGAGGCGCTCCACTTTGATCATCCTGAATAGTTGAGGTGCTCTAGTTTGATCATCCTGACATTCCAGGTTCCCTCATTGATTACATACCACTTTTTGTTTGAATAGGGGTTCTAGTGTGTGAATGTGGTTGTTTTGTGGTCTTCTTGGGCATTTATTGGCTCTTAGAGGCTCTCCCACTCACACATGTGTTCACCCATGCCTAGAATGCCTCCATTTATGACTCACCATGCATCCACACATGTTTACACTTGCATTTTTTACTGTTTGGTAAGGTTTGGGAGCCTATTGGTCTACCTAGGGGGTTATAGGGGTCAAATCCTAGCCTGACACTTGTATACATCCAGATGGGCTCCAAGGGATAATGAGTTTTACCCAGTATTATAAATATGTACCATAAAGATATACAAGATGTACACTAATAGAAAGATCAGTTATTGACACCATCTATGTGTGTTATTTTGTTCTGTTTTGTTTTTATCTTGCATATTTTGTGAATAACTTAGATAGTGAATATTGCTTTAGCTCCTAGATATCAATGTGAAGAAACTATCACATGGTATCAAAGCCTTGTGGAGCTAAAAATAAAATCTAAAGAGTTTTTATTTTTTGTTTAGGGAATTTTTCTAGAAAATATGAGTGTTTGCATTGTAGGTTCAACAACATTTTTGTCACACATTGCGCAAGAATAATGGAGCAAAATCATACACTGCTAACCCCATTCAACTATTTTGAATGGAAGGAAAAAATGGTGATCCAGGTGAGGTTGAAAGGCCTATATAGAGTCACCATGAGGAATGAGATCGAGCCCAACTCTGATGTGGAGAAAGCTAAGTAACTCAATATACTTGATGAGGAATTTGCTATGATTTGTCTCAGCACTTCGAGAGATATTCTCTTCCATGTAGATATTATTGTCACACCCAATGAATTTTGGCTCAAACTTGAATCACTATTTGGGAATACTGATTAAATGAGAGGCCATCAACTCAAAAATGAGCTAATCTCACCGAGTCCAGCTCACTATGAGACGATCCAAGACTTATTCACCAATTTCAAAGCACTGGTGATTCAGCTAAAACAGTGTGGCATAGAGAAGAAAGAATATAAAACTTATATTTTCCATCCTTTCTAAGCTAGGGCATGAGTATTATGTTCTTGTTTTGGCATTCCACTCAAGCAAGCTTACAACTAGAAATTGGAGGATGCATGCACTAGTAGACTTCATGGAATATTTGAATAAGGAGCATGACAAGTTAGTGCAAATGGGTACCATAAAATCCACCAAGGATAAATCTCTTGTTGCTGATGTATCAAATCAATCCAAAGTAAAGAAGAAATTCAAATATTTGAAGCAACAAAGAGAGAAAGAGAAGAAGCATTTGGATATAGAAAGTTCCAGTTCAACTAATGAGAGTCTGAGACCCCGAAGGATGCAGAACAAGAGATAGAGACCCACATGTAGTTATCTCAAAGGTTCACACCATGAAATATATTTATTCAGAAATTATATGGACATCATGACAAATCTCCTTGAGGAGAACAATATTGATCTTCCATGCTTTGCAAGAAGAGGGAGCGCAAGCAAGGAGATGGTAATCCTACACATGATTTTTGTGCATGGGAGAAAAACATTTATCATATCTCTGTTTCATATGTATATTTTTCTTATTTACCTTCTGATATATCAGAATCTTGACGCTCCATTCCTTCCTTGAAAGAAACACCAACCAGTTCATCGAAGTTTCCTCCAGAAACTAGTCATTTTTCACTAGTTTTTTATGTGTCTTCTGAAAGCTCTTTTCGAATCCATTCATATATTTCCCATTATGATTATGTAGGTTATATACATGATTATATAGATACTATTATATTCATAGACTCATTTCCCCGACCATTTCATCACCAAAATACCCGACAACCCTAAGGTTCACTAGTTGGAAAATCTCAAAATTGCCTAGTTTCCAAATACTATCTCACTTGTGTATGTTGCTTCTAGGTCTTGTATGTCTTTCCTTGGTTGGAAAACCATGGAATTGGCCTCCATGGGACTTATGTTCCATATGTATGGACTTTATTTTACCACCCATGGTCCAAATCTCAAGTCTCCAGACCCTCCTGGTTCGCTCAACTTCAATGTGATGTAGTTGCTCACTCTTCTCCCACTATGGACCCATTCGCTCATGGAGACACCATACCTATGATATTTTATGCTGTATATGACATATGTTATGATATTTTATAGAATAATGAGATTTTTTACAAATTTATGAAGGTGATGAAGGTGATTCATCAAATTGGAAAGAAGATTCATGGTTTTATTCATGATATGGAAGCTACACAAGAGGCAGATTTTGTTGAATCTTTTGATGTTATTTGGGAAAGAGTTTGGAGAGATATATTTTCCATTATTAATTATGATTCTATATCAGATTATGATTGCAGAAAAATAAATTCTTATGATTCTCCTCCATCAGAAAATGTTGACTATCAAAGGGCATCTCCACATGATCTTCGTCTACAGCACATTGATGCATTGATGCACAATCTTGGCATCCACAACATCTTCACCAAGTCCATCACCAAGAAGTTATTCTTTCAACACATTCAAGTGAAGAAGAGGACCTGTTGAATATATTTTTGAATATATCTGTCATGTCCATTCTTGAGGGAATATTTTCCCCATGAGGTTTTTCCTCTTTCCTCATTTTACATGGACAAATAAAAATTTTGATGTAAGAGGTGACTTGAGCCTTAGTTGCCAAGGCCGCAATAAACATTTGGTATAATTTGTACTAATTTATGATTAAGGGGGGGTGGGGGGGGGGGGGGGGGGGG
>LPNX010779744.1:112267-150544 GCA_001517045.1 Pseudotsuga menziesii
GTTATATGATCCTGCTTAGGTTATATTGATCAATATTGGTCTAATAGGTGATTTCTGGCTCATTAACTCACAATTGAGGCACTCCACTTTGATCATCATGACAATTGAGGTGCTCTAGTTTGATCATCCTAACATTCTAGGCACCCTCATTGATTGCATACCATTTCATGTTTGACTAGGGGCACTAGTGTGTGAATGTGGTTGTTTTGTGGTCTTCTTAGGCATTTACTAGCTCCTAGAGATTATCCCACTCACACATGTGTTCACCAATGCCTAGCATGCCTGCATTTATGACTCAACATTCCTACATACATGTTCACACTTTCATTCGTGACTATTTGGTAAATTTTGGGAGCCTATTGGTCAACCTAGGGGGGTTTAGGGGTCAAATCCTACCCTGAAACTTGTATGCCTCCAAATGGCATCCAAGGGATCACAAATTTTCTCCATTGTATTATAAATATGTACCATACAGATCTACAATATGTACACTAATATAAATATCAGTTATTGGAACCATCTATGTGTGTTATTTTGTTCCCTTGCATATTTTGTGAATAGCTTAGATAGTGAATATTGCTCTAGCTCTTATATCTAAATGTGAAGCAATTATCACAACCTCATTTGGACTAAGAAACTAAATGGGTGCGGACTATGGACCTAGATATATACAAAAGAATGTGCATAAGTTAAATTGTTATTATGTGAATTATAATAGTGATATAACGTTTTCCTACATTGCTAGTAACATAGATAAATGAGCATCCCGTAGTATTTTGATCTCAGGCTTAATTTGGCCATGTCACACTAGCATGGTACCCCTAGGTGAGCCAATTCAGGGTGTACTAAATCCCAGAGGAGCAGCAGTGCCCGCGTCCCTGAGGATTATGAATCGCACATTTCTAGGCATGTTCGGGTGATGGTAGAGGCATGGGAAAATAAGGTTTTGAATAGAAAGCTTTCGACAGGAGAGGATGGTAGTCATATCAACCATTAATGGATGGTCAAAAACATGCTTTGCAATCTAGCTGAATATATGCTCAGCAACTGGGCAGAGGCTAAGATGGCGGTCCATACTATGAAAATGAAGATAGCTGAGATTGATGCAATGCTAACAGATTTGGATAAAACCTTTTCTTGGAAAGGCACAGCTAGCATTTCTAGCTTAAACATCCACAAGTTTGGGGGAGGAGAACAGGGGGGTGCCAGCGGCAGAGCAATTAGAAACGAGACGGGTGGGCAAGCCTTTACCGGTCTGGGGGGAAGTGGCGGATCCTCCAAATCTCCTCGAGCTAAACCATTCAGGTTCCCTTCTCTAGTGGAACCCCTCTCCAAACAACGAAAGGATTCACCACCAGTGCAGGCCGGGCTTCTCCCATCACTGTCTCTCATCCCTTCAGCGGCCACAAACTCACCCACTATGTCACAAAAGGAGCGATGGGCATGCCCCATCACCGAAGATCCCCCCTCTACTCAATGAGTTCTCTAAACAAGTTTCCTTCTGGCTTCACTTCATGCAAGCTTTTAGATATTATCTATGTTTTACATAAGTTTTACTTTATGTTTATTTCTGGTTTTAGAGGGGCTCGACTGGTTACATAACCCAGTTTCCCTGAGCATCTTTCAAGAACAATTTTATAGTCTGGATCAGTATTAGTATGCATCCAAACAGACAGGTATCTTATTTTTTGAATGGCTCTAAAGGAGGCCTAGTCTCCTTCAACCTCTATCACTCATGAGAATTTTGCTGTAATTCTTTTGCCCCTGTAATATAATTTTATGTGCAGCTTACAAAAAAAAAAGCATAGATAAATGAGGCACATGGATACCAATTGATAATATGTTTGGTGGTGAAATGATAAGTAGCATGCACATGATAAACAGTTAAGGTTATTTAAATTGCTCATTAGTATGACATAATAATTAAAGGAAAAATATGCCAAAGGTTATGCATGTTTTGTGTCTTACAACTAACCCACAAGTTAGATGGGCAAAGTGATCGCTAGATAATTATGATACCAAGATGATGCAAATTTCATGGATTTAGAAAGAGTAATGGTATGTTGGTAAAGAATTAATTAGAGAGTATTAATGGTTTGGGATACATATTATTATGACGTGTGGGAAAGTAGAGGATTTTTAAGAAGCATAGTATCCCAAACTAGTCATTCGATGATGTGTCTCTAATAACAACAGCAACAACAAATTAGTATGGAAAATTAATAGAGTGTTGACCCTACTTGTATCAAGAGGGGTGGAGGTATTTCCCAATGTGTATCCTATGAAACATAGAGTCATGGAAGGGTAGCGATGAGCAAAACTCCCCAATTTGTGTGACAGAGACTACTGATCACCTACTAGGGAAGCTTGGTCAATATAATAAACAAGTTCTGATTACAGGTTCTATCTGGGTTTAGGTCAATATAGTAGACGCCTTAGCATATTTCAATAGAGTAAAGGATAGGATGTGGAAGATGGAAGTAGGTTAGGGAGGAAATATAGTTCAGAGTAGTATATATATGTTATTGGGAGTTAGTTATGATAGCTTGGTTTTTTTGTGTGTTAAATCTCTTGTTCTATTCATTTGTGTGAAAGTTATTGTATTCTTGTGTAATGATGTCAGTATGTTGTGCAGTTTGAATTGTATTATTGTGAAAATGTTAGAGATATTGTTAGATGTTATGATTATTGTTGATTATATGTTTGGATGAGAGCATGCAGGAACTCTACATTAGATGTGAGAACTATTATTGCTAGTACATGCACAAGATATGTATGCACCATCTATGCCGACATACCTCGCATGCATGCACTAGTATTATTCAAATATATATTTATTATTAAATTATGACTATTTATATTGATGCTTGAATTTTTAATCTAAAAGAAAACTATGTTTATGTATCAATGGAAAGTGCATCTCGTTTTAATATTAGTTTGGTTTGATTTTATGTGCATCCCATTGGATATTAATTTGGTTTAATTTTAATAAGATATGCTTTGTATGGATTTATGAAGGTTGAAATGTTTGGATCTGGTTTAATTTTTAGGTAAAATGTTTGTTTGATATGAATTCATGGATAGGATGTACTTTTTTTAATATTATTATACCTCCCTTCCTATAGAAGAAGGAAGCACTTTGGATGGAGAGTGCTTAAGGTGGATCTTGGAGGAAGATGTGGCGGGAATCCTTTTTTGGTTTTGGGGAAGACATAAGTAAAAATATGGGAAGAGGATGGAAATGGGGGAAAACATATATGGAACAAAGGAGTTGGATTGGAAGGAAGTTAAAATGTGTCCCGTTACACCCCAAATTCTCTACAATGCACCCTACCAGATGATGTGAAAAAGGGGGGTCTTTTCCATTCTAAAAGGCCAAGTTAGGAATTATTTATGTAAAATTTGTATTTTAGTTGGGGTTTGGACCCCTTGTCATTCATGGAAGGTCCTCTTAGTCCTCATTTCAAGATGTGTTAGTCATGTGGTCATGTTGACTACCCCTTGATCGGTGGTAACTCTTCATAATGTCGAGTATTTATGCCCTCGATAGGAATTGGTGTATCTTGTCATGAATCCATTATGACACATGGCCTAGGAGCCCCTAGTCACACTTATGGTTTTATGATTTATAGAGGTGGTTGTGCTTGTAAGGGTTTTCACACCCACTCTAGAACAACTCATCCATAGCCTCTTGAACCTTATTTTTTTGTATTACCCCTCCCTTTTGGTAATCCAAGTGAAGAAATGCAAATCTTACACCTTGAAAACATCTTTTTGGAGGTCGTACCCATTTAAGGAGGGCATTGAGGGAAAAAGAAACTTTTTGGGGTTAGTTGGCATATGATGTCCTTCTTGCAATACATTTTTTTATCATGTTGAAGTATATTATTAATTTTTGTCATTATTTTGTGTTTTATGAGTTTTAGTCCCTGGATTATGGGTGGGAAACCCTAAAAAGATATTTTAAACTCAAATTAGGTAGGTTAGCCTAGAGGAGGGATAAAATGAGTCTTTTTTCTTATAAATAAGACATCCTCCTCTCATTTGTAACCAAGATCATGGGATCAAATATGATTGAATTTTTATTGTTACTTGTGTGAATGAGAGACTAAGTAGTGCACACCTCCTTTCTAGGCTCTTGTAGGGTTTTTCAAGGATCAAGTTTGATGTTTAAGGTTTCTTGACAATTTTTCAAGGCTATTGAAAGGTGAAATGATTCCTAAGGATTTTTCTATTATCCTTTTCTCTCTCAATTGTGGTAATATCTTGAACCTGTTGTCTTGCACTGCCAGAGGCATCAATAGTAAGATCAATTTAGGGTTTTATGTTAATTTTATATTTTTTACTTACTCTAATCACAAGAGTTGAACTTATCTATAATATACTCCTCTATAGATTCCTAGAAACATACATAGAAAATAAATTTCAGATATGATCTATAAGATGCAATAATAAAGTCATTAACTATTGAACATGCGTAATGGAACTAGAAATCAAACACACATAAAAAAAATGATTTACCTTGCAAACCCCAATGGGGGAAACCAACATCTATGGTATTTATATAATCTTAGCCAGAGAAATATGGGATAGATTACAATCAACTTTATCAATTGTATAGAAGAACCTGATTCCTTGGAAATGCAAGCTAGATCTCTGGGATAATTCTTTAGTAGTTGAACTATCTCTGAAGGAATGCACCCCTTTGGAAGTCTCTTTGTCTTCTCAATAGAAAATTCTCTCAAACTATCACTCAGTCTCTAAATGATCAAGGCACCCTCTCCTTAGTCTTTGAATAATATGCTTCACTACTCTAGGTCCTATTAGCCTCAATCCTGGGCCCTCTCTCTTAGAAGTGAAACCCTCATCAAGAAATGCGTCCTCCTATCTCAGTAAGTATGCCTCACCTATTTGGCTCTTCAATCTCTAAATTTAGTCTTGAGTACCTTTACCTTTACCCCCAACGTCCTTTTAATAAATTGGGTGAATCATTAGGGTTTCAAATCCCTAATTTGATCTCCACACAAAATCACACTTATGCATTTAAAATTACACTTATCATGAAAATATCATGCACATGCATCATGCAAATCACACTACTGCATTAAAAAATGGTGCATCATGCATTACTCGCATGCAATTAGTAAAAATATCATAAAATTTGTGCATATTTTCACCATTGGATCCATGCCAACCGGTAGAGTGTTTATCATACCCTGCATCCATGCTTACTCTTCTAATGTTGGAATAATCAAAACCCGTTTCAATACTTAGGATAAAATAATTATTTTTTTATTAATTTCCTAGGTCCTACACTAGCTAGTTTGCACCCAATTCCATTTTTGTGGTCAAACTTGCCAAAAATGCCTCCTGGAAAGATTTGGAAAGATTATGGATAATATTCTTCCAACTAATAGACTGCCTAGTTTAGTAAGTGTGCATTCCTGCCTTATCTAGAGTTTCCAGCTTTTCTGCAATTTTAAGGTAAAAGCTAAAGCTAGTTTTAAGGTAGAATGCCTTGTTTTTTGCAACAAATCACCTCTCTTATTATCCTCATATAAAAGAATGATAAAGTCCACTTTCCATCACTTATCATATTTACCGACTCATTCATCAAATTCATGAGCATATTGACTACTTTGGAAAATGTTTTATGCACCTATGGGGAATTTTGACTAGTTTAGTAGGCCTGCTTTTGTACTGATTCGAATAACATATTTGAGCTTTTGAATCCTTTGAGTATATACATGGTGAGAAGCCCACATATATTTAATTATGGATGGTGTAAATTAATATCAACAACAATTTGTGCTATTCAACATATATAGTCTCCTTTTGAGTGTTTCTTGCATAGTTTTCAAGAAATTTTGTGAGTTCAATTGATCTAAGCTTGGGATTAATTTACACATGGTATCAAAGATTTGGTATATATATTATTCTCCTCTTCTAATTTAATTTTTAGGGTCAACTTCACTCATTAGGAGCGCATTCTATCTATTCAAAGGCATAATTGCTGAAGAATGGATCAATATCAACAAATCATCTTGACTCCTTTCAACTACTTCGAATGGCAGGAAAGGATGAATATTATGATGAGGAGTAAATTCCTCCACAAAGTGATCATGGAAACTAAAGCTGAGCCTAACGCAATAGTAGATAGGATAAAATGGCATAATAGGAGAGATGAGGTGTATGGTATCATATGTCTCAACATTTCCATAGACCTTCTATTTCATCTTGATGGATTGTTATCTCCAAATGAAATATGGGAGAAGATTCAAACTTTATTTGGGAAGAAATATAAGATGAGGGGTCATCAACTGGAGAATGATCTGATTTCACTGATTCTGAGTAGCTTCGAATCCTTGCAAGTCTACTTATCCAAATTCAAATCACTATTTTTGTAGCTAAAACAGTGTGGTATTGAAAAAGAAGATGAACAACTAGTCTTGTCCATCCTTTCAAAGCTTGTCCCTGACTACTCAGTATTTGTTTCGAACTTCCATGCCACCAAGTTGACAATTTGAAACTGGAAGATTCCTTGGCTGGAAGATTTCATGGAATCCTTGACTTGGGAGCAAGACAAATTGGTCTTCATGGGCACCATCAAACCTTGTAAATATTAAGATTTGGCTACTGAAGATTGAAAGGTTGATTCCAAAGGCAATAAGAAGGCTAAGAAACCTCTAGATAAAAAAGGAGACAAGTCCAAGTCTCATGAGGATTCCTCAAACTCCAAGAAGAAGAAATTTTAGAAGAAAAAAAGTAAAGGTGAAGGTAGCAAGTGCACATACTATGGTACAGGATTTCATTCTGAGAGCTCTTGCATGAAGAAGTAGATTGATATGTCAACTCAAATCCTGGAGAAGAAAAACATATCCCTTCCTGATGGAACAATGAAGAAGGAAGGAGGATCCAGTTTCGAAGATAATGAGGGAGTTCATGCCCTAGTTGCAAGCACTGTAAGATCTCCTTCCTTTATCATTGATTCTATAGCTTCTAGGAACATGGTTTCAACAAAGGATTCCTTCTAATCTATGGATGATTCAAAAGGTCCAAATATTTTTCTAGGAGACAACTCAGAAACTGAAAGTAAGGGTAAAGGTAGCATTGATTTTGACCATGGTTCCTTCAACAATGTCTTGTATGTCCCAGGTCTTGCTACTAATCTCTTATCAGTCTACTAGATGACCTACACTGGGTCTCCTAATAAGGTTTTTTTCACTCCCAATGAAGTTTAAATATTTGATATTGCGAATGGGAGATTCATTGCTAAAGGTTGTGTGGATCATAGTTCAAAAGTATATAGGTTCTCACACATCATGCATTTCTCTAACCCCACTTCTCTCCTCACCCATGCAAATAAAGAAATCAATCTTTGGCATGATATATTTGGTCATTTAAATTAAAAATATCTTTTATATTTGTGTGAAAAAAGACATGGTTTTAGGGCTTCCAAAGATAAAGTTTTCGAAAGGAGTCTGTCAGGGTTGCATTATAGGAAAACATACAGAGCATAAGTATGAGAGATTCAGTCATGAGATAACCTCGGCACCTCTTGAGCTCATCCATAGTGACATTGTTGGTCCCTTCCCTCATATTTCCATGATTCAATCCAAGTACATGTTAACCTTCATAGATGAATTTTCTAGGTATTGTTGGGTTTACTTCCTTAAACTCAAGTCTGAAGTTTTTGCCCTCTTCAAGGTTTTTCAAGCCTTGGTTGAGAACCAGTATGGGAGGAAACTCAAGATCCTCAGATATGATAATGGTGGTGAATATTTAAAGTATGAGTTCATTAAATATTTTTAAGATGCAAGTATCCATATGAAACACTCTATTCCTTACACACCTCAACAGAATGGTGTTGCTGAGAGGAAGAATGGAAGCCTCAAGGAGATGGCTACTTGTATGATGGAGTCTAAGATTTTTCCACAAACATTTTGAGATGAAGCTATGAAATATGCATCCTAAATCCAGAATAGGGTGCCTCACAACAAACTTGATGGAGTTACTCCTTTCAAATCTTGGAGTGGACACAAGCATGATGTGTCTCATTTCAAGATTTTTGGCTCAAGGGCATGGGCTAGAATTCTGTTAGATAAAAGGAGGGATTTGGAACCCCAAATTCAATAGTGCCTATTTTTTGGGTATTCTAAATATTTCAAATGGTATAATCTGATCAACGTGATCACTCAAAAATCCTTCATTGAAAGGAGTGTTCAGTTTGAAGAAGAGCCTATGCTAGCAACAGAAATTGGAGAGTCCTCTTCACCACCTCCACCTTTGATTGTAAGTGAAGAGACTAATGAAATTTATGATTATGATATGTATGATAATGATTATTTAATTACATATATTAACATCCCCACAAGGACAAATTGGGAAAAAAAGAACATGCAAGCAACTGGGGAACTAGCTGGGAATCCTAGTGATTCTAGTAGGACTAGATCTCAATTCGAGAGTGCCCTTTCTATCAAGGACCCTCTATTTTCTGATAATTTTTTTCCAATGATTGAATCTGATACTCATACATATTAATAATCATATAAATACCCAATATGAAAAAAACACATGAAGGAGGAATTCGATTCACTCCAAAAGAATGGCACATGGGAATTAGTCATTCCCCTCCCCAGGGAGAAAGATAGTCAAGTGTAAGTGGTTGTTCAAAACTATATTTTATGGTGATGTATCTCCTATGAATTATAATACAAGGTTAGTTTCCAAGTGATTCTCCCAATTCCAATACAATGACTACGATGAGACCTTTGCACTAGTTGCAAAGATGGACTCCATAAGATTAGTTTTGGCCATTGCAGCTTCCAAGTAGTGGGAGGTACATCACATGGATGTGAAGAGTGAATTTATACTTGGATATATTAAAGAATAAATATATATTCAGCATCCATAATATTATGTGACTAATCCATCTCTTGTGTGCAGGTTGAATAAATAACTGTATGGTCTAAAATAAGCTCCCAGAGTTTGGTATGCCAAGATTGATGGATTTTTGCTATCACTGAAATATTGTAGATGAAAGTATGATCCAAATGTATATTTTAAGTTGATTCATGGTTCTTTAATCATTATTTTATTTTATTTGGATGACCTTCTGATCACAGGATGTTCCAAGAAATAAATTTCCTCTTTGAAGAGTGCAATGAACCATGCCTTCTCTATGACTAATTTGGGATAGTTAAAACAATTTTTGGGGCTTGAAATTTATCAATAAGATATTGTAATAAAGGTACATCATTCCAAGTATGATTCAGATATGTTTAAAAATTTCAAGATGAAGGATTGCAAGCCAACAAATACTCATTTCCTTTCAGGAGCTAATCTTGATGAAGTGCAGTCAACTCCATTCGTAAACAACACACTGTATAGACAGCTAGATGGTTGTATTATTTATTTGAATAATACTCAACCTGATATATCTTATTCAGTGAGTGTGGATTCCATACACATATATCAGCCTCATAACATCCATTGGATGGAATCAAAGAGAATCCTAAACTTTGTACAAGGAACAAAAACTCATGGGATTCACTATGTCACACAATTTAGCCTAGAGTTAGTTGGTTTTACTGACTCTGATTGGGAAGGTGAAAAAAATGATAGAAAATCAACTTCTGGATATTTGTTTATCCTTATAGATGGACAAATCAACTGGTCAATTAAGATGTAAAGTACAATTTCACTTTCATATATAGAGGAAGAATACATAGGAGCTATGAATTCAACTACTCAATGTTTGACTTGGAGAGTTTGGGATCGAGTCTGAGATTTCTACAGTAATATATTGTGAAAACCAAAGTATCATTCAAATCTCAATTTATCTAGCACTAAGGTAGGGAACCAAACACATAGAGATCCATATGCATGACATCAAAGGACTTGTGCATGATGGGGCCATTGCTCTGTTCTATTGCGCATAATATGAGCAAATTGCAGACATCTTCGCCAAAGTGTTTTCTGAGAAGACTTTCAGCAATGTCAAATTTTTAATGGGGATATATGATCATGTGGTGAAGATTGTTTGAAGACAATATTTCTTACAATTTTTTTCATGTCCATGTTTAAGGGAGTATTTTCCCCTTGTGGTTTTACCTATTTCCTTGTTTAGTATGGGCAAGTAGTATGTAAAGGGTGACTAAGCCTTGTTGCTATGCCCTATATCTCTGATATTTTTCTGATATCGTACATAAATTCGGGATTAATAGGGGGTGTTGGAATAATCAAAAACCATTCCAATACTTAGGATAAAATAATTAATCTTTTTGGTTAATTTCCTAGGTCCTACGTCACTAGCTAGTTTGCACCCAATTCCAATTCTGTGGTCAAACTTGCCAAAAATGCCTCCTGGAGTGCTTTGGAAAGATTCTGGATAATATTCTTCCAACTAAAATACTACCTAGTTTAGTAGGTGTGCATTCCTTCCTTATCCAAAGTTTCCAGAGTTTCTGCAGTTTTAAGGCAAAAGCTAAAGCTAGTTTTAAGGTAGACTTCCTTATTTTTTGCAACAACTCACCTCCCTTGTTTCCCTCATCTAAAAGCATGATAAATTCCACTTTCAATCACTTATAATTTTTACCTACTCATTCAGAAAATTCTCAAGCATCTTGACTGGTTTGGAAAGTGCTTTATGCACCCATGGGAGATTTTGACTAGTTTAGTAAGCCAGCTTTTGTACTGGTTCAAATAACATCTTTGAGATTTTGAATCCTTAGAGTATCTACATGGTAAAAGTCCTACATCTATTTAATGATGGATGGTGCAAATTAATATCAACAACATTTTGTATTATTCAACATATTCAATCTCCTTTTGAGTGTTTCTTGCATAGTTTTCAAGCAATTTTGTTAGTTCAATTGATCTAAGCTTGGGCTTAGTTTCCATAGCTAATGTCCCTTCATGCTAGGCATGACTACATGAATGAAATATTGAGATACGAATATAAAAACTTTATGCATGATAACTTAGTCTTGTTGGGTGATACATTCCTCTTGAAGGATATCTCTTGTTTGGGCCTTGGCATTTTGTTTTCCCTAATTAGGTCAAGTGCTAACATAACCTAGGTTTTATTAGCCTTGCTCCAATTCATTCAAATATTGAATTATCAATTTTGGGGAGAAACGCTAGCCTCTATTTTTTCGTTTCCTACACAAATTAGACCTAGGTCTATTTCCCTCATCTTCACCATTTCAATGTTACAAAATTCCTTGTACTATATTGGAAAAAAATGAATAAAAAATAGATAAATCCTAAAAATTAAATATTTAGAAAAATCCAAAAATATTTATTTTATCATGCACTTTTATTTGTATCAAATTTACTTAAATTCAAAGTGTTTAGGTTGTTGTAAATTTTTGAGTTATTTACCTTGAAAATCCATAATAAAGTGAAAAAACTCAACAAAAAGTGTGGTTTGCATCTTGTATAGGCCTTAAACTAGGATGATGTCAACCCTAGGAGAGTGATGTAATCTCCTAATCGGTGGTACAACCCTAGCACAGGGTTGGTTTATTTTTTTTAGTTTCACATTTGACAAAGGACAAATCCTAGGGGGTTAGAAAAGGTTCAATCATCATCTCCAAGCATTATCGAGTTCCCTAAGGGGGTTTTGAAGTGCTAAATCAAAGATAATTAGAAAATTTGTAGGATGGTACATATATGAAGTCATTTTAAAACCATAAATTACATAAAGTAATTACCAACATTGAGGTACAGTAAAATGTATAAGTCTTGTCATTGGTTTGTGAAGGGTATGAGGTGCCTATTGGTGATTTTTCAATGGTTGATTCAAGTTCCATATATGTTATTGGTGTTGGTTTAAACTACAGTTATTTGGATTATCATAGAAATAAAATTGCACCAAGGTACATTTCTCCAAGCCTTGTCATCATTGATTATTTACCAAATATCTTGTTGACTCCATAAGGCATTGGTTAACTAATCAAATATGAGGGTTTTGATAGAAGTATAATTGTTCTCTTTGTTATATTTTATAGGGCACTTATATCTTGTTTGGGAATCCTCCTATGGCCAAAGGAGTAGGTCTAAAGAGAGAGACGAGAGTTCATTATGGTGGCAATGGGTGCATCTCCTGAAAATTTGCCAAAATTAGCATTGACCCTCATGACTTATTAGAATGGTGTTAATTTGTGCCATAACATGGCCCATGCTATTTTTGTTGTTGTTGTTGTTGATACCACAAACACAAAATGTTTCCTTGACTAGGTATCCTGATAGGTTTCTCCTGGCTGGTTCGGAGGTTACTCTAGTTTGGGAAAACTATCGATGGCTAGAGAAAGGGATGATCCAACTTGGTTACTAATTCAAATAGGTTTATGAGATAATCTATTTTTTCCTACTTGTTTTAGATTACTTGTCTATATTGAAAACTTTATAATTATCTAGATTATTCTATGAAAAGAAAACATAAAGAAACAAATCTGATTTATGGTGAGATGCTTAAATAATTTTCTCATGTTGAAATTAGACTATTACACAAAGAGATACTTAAGATACTTAAATAACAATGTTAACCAATATATTTAATTGTTAAGTACAACCATGCAAACCTAATGAATATATGGAATTAGATTGATGTTATGCATTATTGAGTTAGACAAAAATTAGGTATTAACACTCTAAATAAAATAAGAATGCTACAAATACATATTGTCAACCTATACTATACAACAATTCATCATGATAATCACCCTAAGGGACTATAACTGACTCTATACAAATGTCTAGGGTGACTCAATATGAGATGCATGAGAATACAATAGACCAAGGGTTATGAAGCTCATCAACCAATGCAAGTATACTAAGAACGTACTCATGGCTTTGGAGGATTTTTCCAAGTGAAAATGCTTCAAAAGATCTAAACCACAAGGATCCAAATCTGTCCAAGTAGAAAAACACTTATGAGTCAATTGTCTTAGTACAATAGTCAATTATCATAGTTAGGGTGTAGATACACTTTATATACTAGCCCTTTTACATACAAATTACAAATGCCATCCCATTTACAATATTTTTCAATAGGACCACTAACAAATTGATACACTCATGACCAGAATATTTAGAATATTGTTTGAGGAAGCATTGAAACTACAATTCTTTTGTGACATTATCATATTCAATACTCAAAATCATCCTCATGCAAACTAAGAGGTAATGAGGAATAAGGGGGATTTGGGGGAATTTGTACCCTTTGGGATCCATTAGAATTCAATCTCCTTTTTCTTAAACTGAAACAATTACTTTTGTATTAGTAAGTGTTTCAATTGCACTGTACAACATAGTTAAACATATGAATGGGTTGGTCATATGCCACATTCTTTAAAGGTTCCTAGAAGTCCAAAATTTTACAACAAAAATTATTCTTCTAGCTATTTCAAAGGAGGGCATTGAGACTTGCAAGTATAAACCCTAATAAACTATCCTAAAATCAATATCGATTTATAAAACATACCAAAAAATTTGTTTAAGTAAATCCATGACGATGATGGGCTTCACTCTATTCCTCAAAAGGTAGATTGTCCCTTGGTCCATATTTTCCATCTCAATTTCTCCAACTTCTTGCTGAGTTGAATCTTCCTCATTGACACATGCAAGAACTGAACTAATTAACATTCCTTGATGAGGTCTAACGTATTGAGTTCTATTTGCTATACTTTTTATCATTTGTCCTAGCATGTTGTATTCCTCTTCTAGCTTGGCAATTTTTCTTTTTTGTTGGATTAATATCTCCAAGATTTCACCATGGCTCAAATTTTGAGAATCCTCTCTTGATTGAAACTAATTTGAAATTTTTGTAATTGCATATTGATTATTTGCATGGTAATCCTCATGTCTCCTCACTATGCATCATATACCCAATATCTCACATATTGCACAACTACCTTGGTAAATGTTGTCCTCCATTAGAAGAAGACAAACATGATTCAAGGATAGACAATTCAAATCTAGGATCCATGTTAGAATGAGGAAGCGTTCTATAGTGTCAAATTCTAGGAAACCCTATATATTTCCACTGCCCAAGGGTGATCATGAAAACTCCACAATTCTAGACTCTATTTAACAATTTCAAAATGTCATTGAACAATCCACCATTCCAACACATTAGACTTCAAGGCGTGGGATTTATCCACCAATTTCCATCCATTAATAAAAACTAATTCAAAGAATTTCCCAACCATGCCTTTCATGATGTCAACATGAGGTATATAACTCTACTTTTCCATCCATGTGTGTGTGAGAGAACATATCCAGAGATCCATCGTATTAAAGGCTCGTCACTTCCCCATGTGTTGGATCCACCACTTGGAATTGCATGGTATTAAGACTCTTTACCTCCACTTGTCATATTCATTTTATCAATCATGAATTTAATTAATCCCTTAGGGAATTGGGTTAACCAATGCCCCATTTTTTAATTTGAAAAATTATTGTTCTAAGCAGGTGGCTTCATTGGCCAATTAATCTGGTTGTCTATTTTGATCCCTTAAAATATGATATAATTTTGTTGTTTCAAGTATCTTGTCTCCAATTGTGCTCTCATTATTACCCTATCGCATTTATTATTCATCAGGGTAGATGAATTTTGCATGTCATATGGATAGTGATGAATCCCCTATTAGTATTCTTATCATAATTATTGTAGTTTTTCCTTAAGTTGATCCTATCCAAGATGGTATAGGAGATGAAACTAAAGTTGTGACCTATGACAACCAATACCTCTGAAGTAACTTAGTTGTCACACTGGTCAAGACTATCGGCACTTTAGACCAAGCAAGGAGCTAATCCCAGGGGGCGTCCCTGTAGTTAAGCTAACATTGTAAATTGATAATATAAGTGGTTTGGTGAAGGTATCTTGATGAAATCACTTAGTTATTATGGTTAAATAAAAGTTGGATCAATTTCTAAGAGATAAAATGTGCCTATGTGAAAAGCCCCAAATTGTTCCCTAGGGTTTAGCTATGAAAATCAAATATAAAGGAAAAGGAGAGAAATTTAATTAAATTAGTATTAGACTTGCACAGTGATCTAGGGACTAAACAAAAGTCTCATCAAAGATTAATAACAAATAACTCATGAAAATGGTGTAATCAGGCTACGGAATGAGTAGCCACTCTGCATATTCACACAAGAATGAGAAATTACATTACAATGTCATGTTGCAAGCATGAATGACTAGCAATTTGAATCCGCAAGGAGGTCATTCAAATTGAATGAGTGAGTCTAGCTTAACTGAATGTAAGCCATAGTCAACACTCAAGTTAACCACTGATCAAAACCCTAATTGACTCAATTGAGCCCTAACTGAAGTCGGAGTGCAATAAATGACTGAGTCTTAACTGAAAGAGATCAGAAACATGTCACAGCAAGCCAACAATCAAGTGGTAGTGCTTCAATGACTCCAATGAACCCCAATGAGGTTAAGTGAAGTGTAACTGAACATCGAAAGTGGTTGGAAGCGCCCTTGTTGACTCCAGTTCATTAAATAATCATTAAATAATCAATTTAATGAAGAGAAAATTTAATGAGGAGAGGCACCTTCACTACTCTGTTTAACTGATTGTAACCATCAGTTAGCAATAAAGTGCATTAATGACACTCAAATCACCCCTGGAGTGCTCTAGTTAGACTCCTCGAATGTAGGAGAAGGCTAAGTTAGCCTCCTTAACTGAAGGCAGGTGTGGGTGTGATCTAGCTGATGTCATTTAATGCTCCACTGATGTCAATTTGGTCAATAATACTTAGGATAGTGGTTTAACTAGGCCAAATTGACCAAAATGAGTGTGTATGGTGGTAAATGTCTCCAACACCCCCCCTTAAGCTATACTCAAGAGGAGTTAGAAAACATAAATGCATAAAAATGCTAGGGCCCCGACAACAAAGGCCATAGGTCACCCTGTACAATAAAGTAACTACTTAATATAACCAAGGAAACGGGAAAAACTCATGGGAAAAATACCCCCCCTCAAACTAAGTAGTAAATCAAGACATTTTTTGTTCTTCTATGCAGCAGCATCCTGATACTGTGCATGTGAACCTCTGAATCCAAACTAAATGAATATGTTTGGAGGAATCTTCCATTTTGGAAGAAGAACAATGGACTCAACTGAATCAGAAATATAAACAACTGCACGGTGAAAACTGGACCCATGTAGAGTAGCTGAAATCATCTAAAGAAAGAGCAAAGGTTCTTGAGGATTCGAACCATGTGTGGAACACTCAAGAAAATCATATGTTGCAGCCTTGAACAGAAAACCATGAGTGGTAAAATCAGCCCCAATTCTTAGGAGCAAGTGTCCAAGCGGATGCAGAATGTCTTCCTCTTTACTAGTTCTGTGAGGAGATGAGTATGTGACCAAACGTAGAGAATCCCTGGGACTATGGAGAGCGAATGCTTGAGATCCATAATATGGTATAGATTCTGAAATAGATAATGAATCACATAATAAAATATCAGCAGCCTCATATGAGGAAACTAACACCAAATCCCCATCAACAGTTTTGAAGAGAAAGTGCAGTACTTGATTTTGCACACCAGAATTGGTGAGAGCAGCTACAAGCATGACTGAAAGCTATTGGAATTTAAAATATGAACCAAATAATATCAGATCAGAAAGTAAATCAGATATAAATAAGTTTGCAACAGATCCAAAACTGTGAAATGAAATCAAATCCCCAGCAACAGTTTTGTAGGAGACTTGCAGTACTTGTTTCTTCACACCATTGATGAGAACAGCTACAAGCAATACTGAAATATTATGAATTTGATATATTAAAACAAGCAATATCAGATCAGATATAAATAAGATCATATCGAACCCAATAAGGTTAATATCAAATTCAAATAAATGGTTAATCGAGACGGTGGATGCACAACTTTCTTCTTCTTCAAAATTCTGAATTTTGGTGGATGCAATCCTACAAGAATTTGTTGGAAGATCTAGATCATGGGGAGCGAATGGATTACTTTGGTAATATGATATTTCTTCCAAAATATCCAAGGTATCACATATTTGCACACCAGAAGCAACATTAGAGGAAGAAAAATCAAATTTCTCTTCACTTTCGGAAGTAATTACTGGTAAATTTTGCACAGAATTCAAAAGAAAATCACCGGTGAATGTTTGCATGGAAGTGCAGCAGTATTTTTCTTCAATATCAGAGATTTGAATGTCTTCTTATGCTTTAGCAATATGAGGAGATGAGATATTAGAGATCTCATGAACTCCAGAGCATCAGGAGAAGGAGTCACTGCATGGAGACTTTCTTCAATTTGAATTGTTTGCGTAGAAGATTCTGCTTCATCTTCATCTTCAACAACTTCATCAAAGAGAGTAGAGGCCGAGACTTTTGAGTAAATAACTCTTGTGGTGCTGGCTGTGATCTCCAAAGTGCACTTTTGATCCTCATTATGTTTGCCAAAGGTTCTGTCCAATTTTGTCTAGAGATCCTTTGGGTATTCAGTAGAACAATTAAGGTAGTGCAAGCTAAGAGAAAGGGCCAGACATATTTCTCCAAAATCTCTATCGCCATCATTTAGCCAATCATTCTCATTCTCATAAGACTCTTTTCCAAGTCCAATAGACACCTCATAGAGACCTCATCTCTTCAAAGATGCAATCATCTTCAACTTCCATTCTGAATAGCTTGTGAATGAGGTGAGAAGAGGGATTGATGAGTCCATTCGAAGTTGTACCTATTAAAACCTGCAAATCACAACAAAAGGGGCACTGTAAGGTCAGATAGCCTGCACATTTTAGGCTTTCATCACACCCAGTATAGTTGATCAAGCAAGCTTGACCAACAATTTCCTTACTTGGGGTATTAAGTGGTAAGCCTTGGCTTCTGGTGTAGTGCTGGATTTTTGAGCTATTGCTCAATTTTCATGCAAGATCTATCAAAAACCTTGTTTTTGAGAGATCTAAGCTTCATCCCGCTATGAGTTCTGATACCATGTAAGGTTTTCTGTTACACCAAAACCTGCAGATGTTGGTGAACATTTGAAACCCAGCACAAGGCCCTATCACCAGGAGTGGTGGTTAAACCACTTGTTTTATATTCCCAAAGGTGCGGCGGGTATACCATGTGGAGATACCCGATACTCCAACACCCCGCCTCCGGCGTAGCTCGGGGGAATTGAACCTAAAATCTATGCTCTAATACCATATTAAACTTGCACAGTGATCTAGGGATAAACATTAGAGGAAATTTGAGGTCTAAAATGGGCCTCCTAAGGAAAATAATAAAATAATAGTTTAAATAATAAAATAATAGTTAAAATAATAAAATAATAGTTATTAATTTTGGAGGAAGAATGAAAAAAACTACTTTTTGTGTTCATATTTTCGACATATATCCCTATGTTTTTACTCAAATTATGAGCAGGAGAGATTGTTCAATGTGGAATTTAATTTCGCATCCAACGAGTACCCACACTGCATACTTTTGATGGACCATGCTACCCCAAAAACAAGAAATACCTGAAAAAACGTGATGATGACATCACCATCACGTTTTTTCAAGTATTTCTTCTTTTTGGGGTAGAGGGGTCCGTCAAAAGTATGCATTGTGGGTACTCGTTGGATGCGTAATTAAATTTCGCATCCAATGAGCTCTCCCGCTCATAATTTGAGTAAAAACACAAGGAGATATGTCGAAAATACGAATAAAAAAAGTAGTTTTCTTTTATGACAAATACGTCAATTCAACCATTATGGTTACCTCATTTTATTGAAATTCTATTGGTTCTTGAATTCCAACTCACAAAATTTATTGTTGACGTGTTTTCTTTGGCCCATTTTAGACCCCAAATTTCCTCTAATGACACAAGTCTCATCAAAGATTAATAACAAATAACTCATGAAAATGGTGTAATCGGGCTACGAAATGAGTAGTCGCTCTGTATATTCACATAAGAATGAGAAATTACATTACAATGTCATGCTGCAAGCATGAATGACTAGCCATTAGAATCCTCAAGGAGGTCATTCGAATTGAATGAGTGAGTCTAGCTTAACTGAATGTAAGCCACAGTCAACACTCAAGTTAACCACTGATCAAAACCCTAATTGACTCAACTGAGCCCTAACTAAAGTTGGAGTGCAATAAATTACTGAGACTTAACTAAAAGAGATCAAACACATGTCACAGCAAGCCAAACATCAAGTGGTAGCGCTTCAATGACTCCAATGGACCCCGATGAGGTAAACTGAAGTGTAACTGAACATCAGAAGTGGTTGGAGGCGCCCCTGTTGACTCCAGTTCATTAAATAATCATTAAATAATCAATTTAATGAGGAGAATCACCTTCACTTCTCTGTTTCACTGATTGTAACCATCAATTAGCAATAAAGTGCATTAATGACACTCAGATCACCCCCGGAGTGCTCCAATTAGCCTCCCCGAATGTAGGAGAAGGCTAAGTTAGCCTCCTTGACTGAAGGCAGGCGTGGGTGTGATCTAGCTGATGTCATTTAATGCTCCACTGACGTCAATTAGGTCAATAATACTTAGGATAGTGGTTTAACTAAGCCAAATTGACCAAAATGAGTGTGTATGGTGGTAAATGTCTCCAACAATTAGTTACATAAATTAATTTCTAGGTGAAGAATTGTCAATGAAAAGTGTCTCTAGAAATACCTAGATCAAGGTTTAAACCAAACATATTATTTCCCCAAGGAGGGCGATTTTCCCCAAAAGAGACCAGTGCTTTGGATGGGAAAATGGAGTCTGATTAGCATCAAATTTGGTCCCTATATTTTTTAAGTTATTTTGAACTTGAATTTTAAAAATAAATTGTGGCTATGACCTAGAACTAGGCTAACCCCAAAAACGAGGGTTTTAAGGTGAAATTTTTAATTAATTTTATTATGTCCAGGAAATAGAATGAGAAAATGCATGAGAAAGATAAAGATACTACCTGAATCCTTCCAATTGAATTTAGGTCATTTCCCTTCGCCCAATAGTTTCCAAATAAATCAATCTTCAATTTATGGAAAGAAATATACTTCCATAATAGCGCCCCTATCAATCACACAAGATCATTGTAAGAAAGATGCAATATCAATAATCAAGATGTAATCGAAAGAAGCTATTCAAATGACAAACATAGTGTGATCCCAACAAAGAATAAGCAATATGCAATTTAATCCAAGAGGAAGATAAACCCCCCAGTGGAAAACTCCCTAGATAAATGGGAGAGTTTCCCCTCCAAATCGCACTTGTAGATGACGTCCCCTTGCAAAGACAAAAATAAAATAAAATATGCCTAAAACAATATGTCCAATCTAGTAGCCCCTGGAATGTAGAATAAAGAGAGACTCATTCACCATATGTAACTCAAAGAGAAGATCAAAATTTTCTTTCTATTATTTTTCTTAAGAGCCAAATTCCCGATGGAACACAATGAGGGGATCACATCTCTTAAATGATCAAGAGTTTATACACATTCTAACCAATATCAATGAAATGGTTGATATTAAAACATCATCAACAGTGGAATCTATCTTTTATCTTTGTTTTGCATGCATGGATCACAAAGACCAAATCAAAAGGGGGCACACTTTTTCCCAATGCCAGCTTAGAAAAGGACAAATAATACATGAGTATGATATAACATGATAATGCATATGAAGGGGACGCCTTAGGGACATACATCCCCCTATGAAACATGATAACATAATATATAACATGGTGGTACAATATCAAATATCATGGACAAGCACACCCTCGCTAGGAGACGCCCCCCTTGGGACCAAGATAAAACATAAGATGTTCTCCTCTAAAGGTATGAATCATGAAACATATGTATAATAACTCATCTCATCATGCCAAGTCATCCTTAATTTATTTCCTAGCCATCATTATCCAAATCAATTTCCTTCCTAGCCATTCTTCCATTAATTTCTTGTCAGAACATCACCTCAGAAAGTTAAAGATTCTTGCAACTCACTGGTGAGTGATCCAAGGCCCCATCTAAGTCCAAATATGAATTTAGAGACATAGGAATATGGTAATGATGAGTACCCATACCCATATCCCCTCTATAGATCCCTAGGAGAACATAAATAATATATAGATCTAAAATTTAAGGGTTTCAACATTAGGGTTTTATTTATTTCTATTATGGTCAAGAAGGAATATCCAGAAAATAGCTAGAAAACAAAAATGGAATTACGTGGAATTGAGATATTCCATGATATGTTTCCCTTCGTCCAACATTGTCAAGTTGAGATCTTGGATCTACACCTAGTTATTCCCATTGAATTTCTCAGTGTGCCCCTCCTATAGAAGACAAACAACCGTAGTAAATGAAATAAGATTGTGATTGGGAATGAAACCCAAAAGAAATTAAATGCATGCAAGAGAAACAAGGATAAATAGTAATTAAATTCTATGCAAGATACATAATATAACCCCTTTTCAAAACAAGAAGAGAGAGAGAGAGAGAGAGAGAGAGAGAGAGAGAGTCTCCTCCATTGAGTCACCCCTCCTGCAAGTAAAATAAACACAAAGATATGTCAGAATATAGGTGATAAACTTTCATTTCCCAAAGAGACTAATAAATACAAGAATCATGAATGCTCAAGGAATTGCAAGAGTGCCAAAAGAGATTTTATATTATTTTCAGTACAAGAGCCAAATTTCCGTGATGGGATACAATGAGGCGATCACATATATTAAATATATCTAGACTGTGTCCACATTTAACCAACATGCATCCAATGGTTGAGGTTAAAACATCATCAACAGTGGATATTTACTTTTTAATTTTTACATGGATTGAGTACATTGATCAATAAGAGGAGGCACACTTTTGTCGAAAGACACCTTAGTAAGGTGAAATACATAAAAGTGCCAAGATATAACAATGTGATACATGAAAGGGGGGCACCTTAGGGGCATAAATAACCCTAGGCCACTCATAAAATAATAAGATAATATATAACATGATGATGCATCATTAACCAAGGTAAGGTATGCCCCATGTGGGACGTCCTCTCTAGAGAAGCCAATAAAAAAAATGGACCTCAATGTTGAGTAAAAATTGGGAAGAATTATTTGTAGAGCCATCATGTATAATCAAAAAATAATCCCATGCCATTTCCTTGACCATCCTATCCAAATCCATTTCCTTTAGTAATTCAATTAATAGTCAATTTCCTGTGAATTTTATGCTAGTACATCACCCTGGAACTATAAAAATGCTCATAACTCTCTGTTGGGTGCATCTTAAGACAAATTGAGTGCAAACAAGGATCTAGATACATAGGAGAATGGTAATGGGGACTACCCATACCCCTTGGTCCTTGACAACACATTGGGATTTCCATCCTCATCGTCGTATCATCATAAATAATATGGCCAAAATAATAAAAGTGATAATAATCATTGAACCTCATAGTTGTGGCCATATATTGAAAACTGAGACTACAGTATATTTGTTAGGCATGTCTAGAACATATATAACCAATCCTAGTTTTTGCAGTCACTGCCTTTGGAAACTGGGTTGACCTGGTAAAAATACTCTATTTGAAGGTGAGATAATGATCTAGATAAATCTGCATGCATTCAAGGTAAAGGATGATCCAAGATGTATATTAATACCCAACAAAACATACTAATCATAACATGGTGACTTAATAATAATATATAATCAATATATACTTGTGTCCATGATTGGCCTCCAAATCTTTTATTAATCCCCCTGTATATGCCATGCTTACAAGGTTTAACTCATTTGCTAATGTTTTGTGAATGTAAATAAACACGGATTAAGGTTAAGGGTGACGAATTTTTGTTGACTTTGATCATGTGATATCTCTGAGTGACAATGAATACACACAACCAGAGTGACAATATACATGCAAAAGAACACTAGGGGATGGTGGTGTCTCACAAATGGGTAGAGTACTTGGGCTTGTTTCCTTTAAACTGTATCAAGTATCCATTTAACATTTCATAAATATTTAACATTCAAGAATTTAACATTACACAATATACTAGACAACCTCCAAGGGAAGGTGCCCTCGATAGCCTTCTTGGCTCCAGATAATGACTCGGCCTAGCCCCACTGCCAATGAGAATCCATAACCCCGACGGGTTCTCCACCATGTTTCCAAGTAGGGGAAAATGACCTTACATCAAACAAATGATGATTGCTCATCCCTTGGCCATTGACTAGTTTTATAACATTTACTTCATTTGGGATTTAGTTCTTATAATCACTACTAATTGTAGCTTTCCTTTTTCATTATTTAGATTTAGCATTTATGTGTTCAATGCATCACTTAGTGTGTAAAGACACTTTTATTGGTATTACTTGGTATTAGGACTAAAGGAAAACCATCCGGTGAAACAAGATGAACATCCCTTCCACAAGGCATCATATAAGAAGAAGGAAAGGAACCATGCAACATACTGCAGGGCCAAAGACACAATACAAACATGGGGTCCATCATGCATAGGGTTCAAAGTGGGGAAAATCTCATCAATATCACAAGTCCTAGTCATAAGTAAAAGGATAAAACAATACGGATGAAAACTAAATGTATGAGGAAAGGTGACAAGGTGAAACCAACATAGCAATACAATCTAATTTTGTATAAATCATGACATAGGAATTGGCCTTGCATATTAGAATTCCAACCATTCATAACACAAGTTAGGCATCACATTAATAGTCAAGTAAGCATATGTCACCATAATCATCATAGCATATTGAGTCAAAGGTGTTAATATAAACTAGGGAGAAAAATAAAACCAAGAATCAATATACCTAATCTCACCATATACAAGTCTCTACATAAATGTCACTTATTCTGAAAATAATGTACCATCTATGCTACCATGATGAAATGGACTATGACTCTACCAAGGTCGTGTCAATGGACTAGGAAATCTTGGTCACGACAAAGGATTGCTCTGTGTCTAGTGTTGAATGAGGCTCTAAATATATCTATGATATGGCTCGTGATGATAACCAATCCATGCTATATCCTCATGATGAGAACATATACATATCCTACATCATGGTAGCCCAGCTACAATGTATGTGATAACAGTGACCAACGTGAGCATTTTAGTCAAATCGTGAGCAACGTTTGATTGATTTTTTACCACCAACAATACGTGAAGGTGGAAGACGTCGTGATCTCCACCATGACAATCATAATATTCCAAAGGTACTGTGTTTGGAATCATTGGATTTTGAAAGTTACTTACTCAGGCCAAGTTTCCATTATTGTGATTGTATGGGTCCACGTTCAATTGTGAGGGTAATATTCTACACTATTTGGCCGTGATAAATTGATGAACATGGATTTTGGGTGGGCGGACACTTACAAGACCAAGAGGATTGATGCGGAGAACCAAAGGTATCATAGTGTTGTGAGTAATTGGAGTCTTTTTATCATATAAGTTGTAGTTAGTTGACTTTCAAGCGAGCATGAAAATATTGAACATGTTAAGTGTTCATCATCAATATTTTGAAGTCCATTAGGCCTTTAGAGGCCCTTCTTTTTATTTTTTCACATGTTCATACCCTTTGGGGATATTGTATAAAAATAAATAGCATGATGGATTTTTGTAAAAGAACTTGGATTTCCTAGGACTTAGACATCAATTTGATTATTCCATGGTGTTTTTTCTCTGTTAAGTATACATTGTTGAACAAGTTGTGTATAATTTTCGAGTTTTTAATCCAATCCTCCAAAGTTGGAATGGTCATAATGGTGGTTAGGCCTTAGGAGGTAATTAAATTTCATGTTTCAATGTATATTACCATGCCAGGAATGATTTTAGAGTCACATGAATATGTGTTAAGTCCTCCCTAAGTGTTTTTATATTTTTCACAAATAAAAAAATCTCCCTTTAAAATGGGTTAAATTTTGTATAAGTTAATTAAAAAAGTTCAAAATGTAATAAAAGTGTCGTTAGGAAGGATATTTTTCCATGGGGGTTCTTTTTTTATAACTCAAAGATCCTAGTTTACCCTTAGACCCACTTTACAAATTATTTAAATGATTATTTTTTCACTTAAATTACTTACCTGAAAAAACCCAAAAACATGTTAAAAAATGGAAAATATCCAAAAAAATCACAATTCCTAAATCAAAGGAGACATGTTGATAACATATCAAGTGTCTGGGCATCTCATCTAATGGTGAAGGTGAGTTTTTTGGGGACAATATCAAGTTGATTGACATCTTGTTCGAGTGGTGGCGACTTGCACTCAAGAAAAGGATGTGCCCTCTCTCATGAGAGGGGTGCATTATAATGTGTGTCAAGTTTTGGTTAGAAGGTGTATATTCCATGGAGAGGGCACATATCCTTATGGATATGTGGCGCCTTCTCATTCAAGCCAAATCAAACACCATTCCTTCAATATCTCAATCACTCAAAGTCTACTCTTAGTGAAGGATGCACCCCCCTAGGTCTCCTTTGGCTATAAACGCAAGGCATTTCTTCTTCATCTAACATGAAGTGTGAAACCTCGACTCCTATTGTAATTATATTGTTTTTTAATTAAATAAGGCTTTGGATGTCTCAAATGGTGTCTTCTTCTCAAGTTGGATGGGAATTGCTTCATGCGCTTATTGAAGTAACTGTAGAATTTCATTTGCATTTTCTTGTTTCTTGTCAATCTTTAGCCTAATTAAGGATTAGTATTAATAAATAGGAGTTACAAAGTTTGATTCCATTACTAATTTTAATTATTTATGTTAAATATTAAGGATTTTGCATGCTTATTTGTTTATATGTATGCTCTCCTTGTCTTCAATATGGATTTTCAGTAAAAGATTTGACGAGTTTCTTTGTAAGTGTGAAAGTGTCTATAGGTGCTTCATTGGATTTATGAGATATATTGTTTTCTTGTATTATTGTCCAACTCTTTGTGAGAAACATAGTCCTTCTTGAAACCAACGAAGTGATTCCATTGCCCATTTCTCAAAAGGGACGCTTCTTTCACCTTCTTCTCTTCTAAAACAAAACTTTCTTTAGTTACCTGTTCTTTGGAGTTCAGATCTTGTTCCTTGTCAAGCATATTCATAAATTAGATATGAATTTGTGTTTATATCTATAGTCATTCAAATTTTTAATCAATTTATCTAAATCTAGCTAGAAAATCAATTTTTTACAAGTGTTTTTTAAAGTAAATCTTAAGCTTGTTTATAAAGGAGTTTCATTTGATTTTAAAGTTTAAATATAGAAAGTAAAGTTATTCATTGTATTAATTTTAAATTATTTCCAAGATCCTAAAGTATGTTCTTTTAGAAAAAATTCCCTTATTTACTGCTTTCCTAGGCTTTCCTAGGTCTAGTTTTAACATAGTGTCTATTTTGCAATTTTTTTAGTTTTCCCAATTCACTTTTAAAGTGACTTTGGACATATTTAACCAATAATATATTTGCTGGTTTTTTCTCTTTGTTAACATGTTTTGAGGATTTTGGGGCACATTATTTACAAATCTAAGAGTCTTTAAACCTTTTCTCTTCTCTTGTCTTCTTCTCCAAAAAATTGTAACCTCTTTTATCCACATCTATAAGGTGAAAGAGGACTTATTCTTTCAAAAAAGAATTCTTTTAAAAAAAATAATAAATGATTTTGAGTGGGCTCATAAGAACCAAATCCCCATCCTCCCTGGGGAGATTTGTGTCAGTATCCTTTTTCATGAGATAATTTCCTCTTTAGTGTTCTTTCTTTAAAATTTACTTAATTAGTCTTAAAACTTAATGTTTGTTCCGTTCCAAATAACAGACCATAAACTGACTCAGGACATAGGAACATTGTAAGCATACCGTATACTTTGAGCACATTATTTCTACAATATTATTTTTCAAAGTAAACGGATACTAAACCACTATATTTGTAGTCTAATAGTTAGAAAACAAATTCCTTTTTTAGTCTTTTAATTTTGTTAAAATGAATCCCCCTTACTTTCCTGAATTACGGTTCATAGACAAGTGCTTTCCTGATTATTGGACCAAAAAAGAGTTGGGGTGAATAAACAAGAAAAACCAATTCTAAGAACCTAAAAATTAACCAAGACTCCTTCCCCGTATGCTCTGGATCTATGTGGCTTTGATCGACTAGTTGATCATACTAGAAAGGGATTGAGTGACTAATAATTAGTTTTTCACTTTTCCAATTAACCTCCCAAAGACAAAAATCCAACATCTTGTTTTGCTTCATGTGGGCATATTTCACAAAGAAATTGAGAACCAATAGAAAGTGATTGTGGGGCCCCATTAGGATACACCCCCTGTGACTCCATCTATCCCAAATTTTCCTTTGTGGTGCCAGACTTAGTGAGTCTGGACACATTCCCTATACCTTTGTTGTATATTTGGAGTCCCCCTGTCATTTAATCAACTCACCTTTCAATAAACTAAAACTGATCAATAACATGTGCAACACATTCGACACTACAACAACACTCCATTTTCTACTCCATTTGGCATTGGTCTATTTGCTTTTTATCATACAATATTTTTCTTAGATTCATCATGTGTTGAATGATTATATGATTTATATGTTGTTGTGTTAATTTCATTATTGCAATCTCTTCTCTTAGTTGTCTTTTCAATAAACTCCTAAAAACAACTTACTCATTTACAAACTCTAAATCCTAACAACCTTAGTCACTTTTAGGTTCTACCCCCCTTGGCTTAGTTAGGAGTTTGCGTAAACGGAGTTGTCAAGTTTAAGGTGACAACACTTGACTTAATACTTTCCCCTAAGGATGAATGGTTTGAATATTTCTTCCACGCTAATCCCAAGGTGTGTGAAAGATGGCAATAAGGCTCAAGGATCGATTTCTTGTTATAGTGAGAAGAGTTGTTCTCATAGCCAATTTACCACTTGGGTGTTAGGATTATTAATCCTCCCTTGACCATACAGTCTATTAGATTATATTTTCTTAACTTAGGAACCTTAATTCATTATTTGGGTCCACTAGTACTATTGGGTCCACTTGGCCTAATGGGGCCACCTAGATCAATTACTAGAGTGCGAGGAACACTGCTAGAGGTTAACTGCCGCTTACTACATGTGCATGCATCAGTTTGAGTGCCTCCTAAACAAATCCCTACATTTTAGGAGAAACTTGGAGTCCCAACACCAACCTCCATCAGTTACGTGGAGTTGGAACTAGTTAATCTTACATTCAGTTACTTCACAATTAGTTAGCTAGCGCTAGCAATGCATGGATAATGCATTGTTGCATGGGGAGGAGCGCTTTTCCTACCTACCACACTTAGTTGCACTGAGTTAACTAGTTGTATATGATTTATTGAGTTGTTGGACATCAAGGAGTTGATCTTTGGACTCAAACTTTGTCAGTTACTTCACAATCAGTTAGCTAGCGCTAGTAATGCATGGATAATGCATGGTTGCATGGGGAGGAGCGCTTTTCCTACCTACCACACTTAGTTGCACTGAGTTAACTAGTTGTATATGATTGATTGAGTTGTTGGACATCAGGGAGTTGATCTTTGGAATCAAACTTTGTCAGTTACTTCACAATCAGCTAGCTAGAGCTAGTAATGCATGGCTAATGCATGGCTGGATGGGGAGGAGTGCTTTTCCTACCTACCACACTCAGTTGCACTGAGTTAACTAGATTACATTGATTGATTGAGTTATTGGACATCAGGGAGTTGATCTGTTGGACTCCAATATTGATTGAGAGACCATGAGTTAGAGATTCAGTTATATATAGTTAGATCCACTTGGTATATTCGAATTGCTACCTAATGCATTCGAATTCTTCTTATTTGTAACCTATTGTACATTGGATTTATTATGATGAATGATACTGTAAATTCCTGACCAATACTTGTTTGTTCCCTGTGGTTTGTTTTTCTTAGTTTGTATCTTCATTCTCCATTCAATTGTTGCAAACATTATTAGAAATATCTACTTGAAGATCTAAATGGAATTCAAATTCTAATATGGTATCAAAGCCTTCTCAAGCAGGGTTTCATGCTTGTTTCTCCCTGGTGAGGAAAAGCATGATTCTAACAGTTCATATGTTTTAGTGTGTTATTGCAGTGAAATTGATAGGTGCTACATAGCTTGTGTGAAGCTTTGCAAGTCTTCCAGTCGGATAAATTATGAGTTCACATACTCCTGAACCATGGATCCTCCCAACTTCCAATTATCTTGATTGGAAGGTTAATATGCAGCTGGCCTTGCGCAAGCATGACTACCATAGGATAATACATGGATGGGAGGTTGAAGCTCATCAGTCGGTTGAGCAGAACAAGTTTCTGAACCGTTGTGATGAAGCATTCGGGTACTTATGTACTTATATATCCAAATATCTCCTCTTCCATCTAGAAGGATTAAGGACTCCTAGAGAATCCTGGGAGAATATTAATAGCTTGTTTACCAAAAAAGATGAGCTTCAGGGATACATTCCGAAGAATGATTTGGTATCTTTACATCCTAGTAGTTTTGAGACTATTGAGCAAATCTTTACTAAATTCAAGTCTCTAGTACTTCAATGCAAATAGTGCGGAATAGAGAAGAAGGATGAGTAGAATGTCCTTTCCATACTCAGCAAACTAGGCTCTGATTATTCTGTATTTGTTTCCATATTTCATTCCAAATGGGAATTCTTTCCTGATTGGAAAATTCCTTCATTAGATTCTTTTTTTAAGTCCTTAATCAAGGAGCAAGACAAGTTGATCTGAATGGGAGTCATCAAGACCTCCGAATATCAAGATTTCCTAGTTCTTGACTCTTCCCAAGAGCAAGCAAAGGGGAAATCAAATAAGAAGGATCCAAAAGTATCTGATTTGAATCAGCAAACTTCTGAGATGGCCTCTGGCTCTAAGAGGAAAAATTAAAAGTGTCCCTACTGTATGAGGGGTTTTCATCCAGACGACTCGTGCATGAAGAAGACCCTCGACCAGATGAAAGCTCTATTTGTTCAGAACAATATTTCCCTTCCATGAATATCAGTGATGTCAGATGAGGAAGAGAAGACTGAAGAAGATGAGATATTCTTGCATACAAGCCTCTCTCCGTCAAAGGCTTATGTGATATATTCTAGAGCATCCAACCACATGGTTGCTTCCATGGAATCCTTCATCACTTTCCCTCTATCAGGAGGACCTAGAAGTCAAATGGGAGATGACTCTAATATCCTAGATGTTGAGAGAGGTTCAAATAAAATCCAGCATGATGATTTCATGCCCTCTCCTACAGAAAAGAAAATGTTTGAAGATGAAGAAGAAGCATATTTTTTCCTACAGTCATTTCAATTGGAAGAAAGTCTCCTTGAAGTGACTCCTTCTCCTGCTACTCCAGAAGTCTATGAGATCCCTAATATCCCACCTCCTCACATGTCTGATTTAGAAGAAGACATTCAAATCTCCTTTTGTGAAGAAAAACACTCTTCCTATTCTTTGCAAAAATTCTCCAGTAATTCTTTAAATTTTGTGCATAGTTTACCGGTAACTGTTTCAGAAATGGTAGATGAATTTGATTTCTCTATATATAATGATTTTTCTAGTGTGCATATCAATAATATCAGTGATATTATGTAAATAATATCATATTATAAGAGTGATCCATTCACTCTCATTAATCTAGAGCTTCCAGTAAATTCCTACAGGATTACATGCACCGAAATTCAGAATTTTGAAGGAGAAAATTGTGCATCTAGTGTCTCGGTGGAACAAAGTTTTGGATATGATATGAATATTTTTTGGATCTGATTTATTTTCTGATCTAATAATATGTGATTCAGGTTTCAATATTCAAGAGCTTTCAATATTGCTTATAACTGGTTTCACCAACTTTGGTGTGACAAATCAAGCACCGCAAGTCTCTTTCAATTTTGTTGTTGATATTAATCTTGCACATTGATCTAGGAACAAATAATCAATCTCATCAATAAATAATCAACAAATAACTCATGAAATGGTGTTAATCGGAACCAGAATGGTTTCCTCTGTGTATATTGAATAAACAATGAATGGTTACAATAACAATGTCAAGCAATAGCTTGAATCCATGAGGAATTCGAATACCTAAGGAGGTCGTTTGAATTCAATGAGTGAGTCTAGCTTAATTGATTGTAAGCCATTGGTTCACACTCTGTTAACCACTTGACCAAAACCCTAATTGACTCACCAAACCCTAACTGAAGTTGGAGTGCAATAAATGACTAAATCTCAACTGAAAGAGATCAAACACATGTCATAGCAAGCCAACTATCAAGTGCTAGTGCTTCAATGACTTCAATGAACCCCGATGAGGTTAACTGAAGCTGAACTGATCATCAGAAGTTGGTGGAGTCGCCCCTATTGACTCCGGATCATTAAATAATAATAAATAATCATTAAATAATGTATTTAATGAGAGGAGACACCTTAACTCACTAGTTGAACTGATTGTAACCACTAGTTAGCAATTAGGTGCATTAATATATCTCAGATCACCCCCAAAGTGCTCCAATTAGCCTCCTTGACTTTAGGTAGGCATGGGTGTGACTGGATGATGTCAATTAATGCTCCAATGATGTCAATTAATGTCAGTTATACTTAGCATAGTGGTTTAACTAGGCCAATTTGACCAAAAAGAGTGTGTATGGTGGTAAATGTCTCCAACACCCCCCCTTAAGCTATACTTAGGAGGAGTTAGAAAAAAAAAAGCATAAAAATTCTATGGCCCCAGCAACAAAGGCCATAGGCCACCCTAAACAATAATGTAACTGCTTAATATAACCAAGGAAATGGGGAAAACGTCATGGGAAAAATACCCCCCCTCAAACTAAGCAGTAAATCAAGAATTGGTTCTTCTATGCAGCAACATCCTGAGACTATGCATGTGAACCTATGAATCCAAACTAAATGAATATGTTTGGAGGAATCTTCCACTTTGAAAGAAGAACAATTCACTCAACTGAATCAGAAATATAAACAGCTGCACGGTGAAAACTGGACCCATGTAGAGCAGCTGAAATCATCTGAAGAAATAGCAAAGGTTCTTGAGGATTAAAACCATGTGTGGAACACTCAAGAAAATGATATGTTGCATCCTTGAACAGAAAACCATGAGTCTTAAAATCAACCCCAATTTTTAGGAGCAAGTGTCCAAGCAGATGCAGAATGTCTTCCTCTTTACTAGTTCTGTGAGGAGATGAGCATGTGACCAAAGGTAGAGAAGCCCTAGAACTCTGGAGAGTGAATGATTGAGTTCCATAATCTGATATAGCTTCAGAAATAGATAATGATTCACAAAATAAAATATCAGCAACCTCATAAGAGGAAACTAACACCAAATCCCCAGCAACAAAATTGAAGAAGAACTGTGGTACTTGATTTTTCACACCGAAATTGGTGAGAGCAGCTACAAGCATGACTGAAAGCTCTTGGATTTTAAAATATGAACCAAATAATATCATATCAGAAAGTATATCAGATCTAAATAAGTTCACAACAGATCCAAAACTATGAAATCAAATCAAATCCCCAGCTGCAGTTTCGAAGGAGACTTGCGGTACTTGTTTCTTCACACCGTTGATGAGAACAGCTACAAGCAGTACTGAAGGTTTATGAACCTGAAATTTTAAACCAAGAAATATTAGATCAGATCCAAATAAGATCATATCAGATCCAATAAGGTTCATATCAGATCCAAAATTATGGTCAACTGAGACGGTGGATGCACAGTTCTCTTTTTCTTCAAAATTATGAATTTTGATGCATGCAATCTTGCAGGATTTTGCTAGAAGATCTAGATCATGGGGAGTGAATGTGTCACTCCTATAATCTCATATTTCTTCCAAAATATCCAATTTTTTACATAATTGCAGACCAGCAGCAACATTAGAGGAAGAAAAATCAAATTTCTCTTCACTTTCGGAAGCAATTACTAGTAAATTTTGCACAGAATTCAAAGGAAAAGCACCGGTGAATGTTTGCATGGAAGTGCAGCAGTATTTTTCTTCATTATCAGAGATTCAAATGTCTTCTTCCATTTCATCAATATGAGGAGATGAGATATCAGAGATCTCATGAACTTTCGGAGCATCGGGAGAAGGAGTCACTGCATGGAGACTTTCCTCAATTCGAATTGAATGTGTAGAAGATTCTGCTTCATCTTCATCTTGAACAAATTCATCAGAGAGAGTAGAGGCTGAGAATTTGGAATAAATAACTCTTGTGGTGCTGGATGTGATCTCCAAAGTGCTATTATGATCCTCATTGTGCTTGCCAAAGGTTCCATCCAATTTTTTCCAGAGATCCTTTGGGTATTCAGCAGAAACAATAAGGTAGCGCAAGCTAGGAGAAAGGGCCAGACATATTTCTCCAAAAGCTTTATCACCATCATTTATCCAGTCATTATCATTCTCATAAGACTCTTTTCCAAGTCCAATAGACACCTCATAGAGACCTCATCTCTTCAAAGATGCAATCATCTTCAACTTCCATTCCGAATAGCTTGTGAATGGGGTGAGAAGAGGGATTGATGAGTCCATTCGAAGTTGTACCTGTTAAAACCTACACATAAAAACAAAAGGTTCACTGTAAGGTCGAACATCCTAGACATTTTAGGCTTTCATCACACCCAACATAGTCAATCAAGCAAGCTTTATCAACAAGTTCTTTACTTAGGGAATTAAGTGGTAAGCCTTGGCTTCTGGTGCAGTGCTGGATTTTGAGCTATTGCTCAAATTTCATGCAAAAATATGTCAAAAAGCTTGTTTTTTTATAGATAGAGCTTCGTCCTGCCGTATGCTCTGATACCATATTAATCTTGCACATTGATCTAGGAACAAATAATCAATCTCATCAAGAAATAATCAGTGAATAACTCATGAAATGGTGTTAATCGAAACCAGAATGGTTTCCTCTGTGTATATTGAATAAACAATGAATGGTTACAATAACAATGTCAAGCAATAGCTTGAATCCATGAGGAATTCGAATACCTAAGGAGGTCATTCAAATTCAATGAGTGAGTTTAGCTTAATTGATTGTAAGCCATTGGTTCACACTCTGTTAACCACTTGACCAAAACCCTAATTGACTCACCAAACCCTAACTGAAGTTGGAATGCAATAAATGACTAAATCTCAACTGAAAGAGATCAAACACATGTCATAGCAAGCCAACCATCAAGTGCTAGTGCTTCAATGACTTCAATGAACCCTGATGAGGTTAACTAAAGCTGAACTGATCATCAGAAGTTGGTGGAGGTGCCCCTGTTGACTCCAGATCATTAAATAATAATAAATAATCATTAAATAATGTATTTAATGAGAGGAGGAACCTTAACTAACTGGTTGAACTGATTGTAACCACCAGTTAGCAATTAGGTGCATTAATATCACTCAAATCACCCCCGGAGTGCTCCAGTTAGCCTCCTTAACTGTAGGAGAAGGCTAAGTCAACCTCCTTGACTGTAGGTAGGCGTGGGTGTGACTGGATGATGTCAATTAATACTCCACGGATGTCAATTAATGTTAATTATACTTAGGATAGTGGTTTAACTAGGCGAATTTGACCAAAAAGAGTGTGTAAGGTGGTAAATGTCTCCAACACTTGAGGATTCGATGTTAGGTCTTTCTTATGAATTTTATGATATAATATTTTGTGAATTATTGGATATTTATGAAGCTATATCAGATTATGGAACTCAAGCATTCACTCTCCACACTCCCAGGGCTTTTCTACCTTTAGTCAGATGCTCATCTCCTCACAGAACTGGTAAAGAGGGAGACATTCTGCATATTCCTGGACACTTGCTCCTAACACTTGGGGCTGATTTTACCAATTGTGGTTTTCTATTCAAGGCTGAAATATATCAGTTGCTTGGGTGTTCCTCAAATGGTTCAAATTTTCAAGCACCTTTGCTCTCTCTTCAGATGGTTTCAGCTGCTCTACATGGGTTAATTTTTCACCGTACAGTTGTTTATATTTCTGATTTAGTTGAGTGCATTGTTCTTCTTCCAAAGATGAAGATTCCTCCATACATAAGCATGTTTTTTGTATTCATGGTTTCACCTGCACAAAAGAACCAAGATACTGGTTCTGCTTAGTAGCAGTAAATAATTTCACAAGTTTTTTCAAAATTTGTATTTCTGCTTATTTTGAGGGGGGGTTTTCCCCTGTTTCCTCGGTTGTATTAAGAAACATTTTTTACTATATTTTAGATTGTATTTGGGTGACCTATGGTCTTGTTAATAGGGCCCACAATTTTCCAAGTTAGGATTCAGGGGGGGTGTTACGATTATTAATCCTCCCTTGACCATACTGTCTATCAAATTATATTTTCCTAACTTAGAAACCTTAATTCATTATTTGGGTCCACTTGTCCCAATGGGGACACCTAGATCATTTGCTAGAGTGTGGGGAACATTGCTAGAGGTTAACTACCACTTATTGCATGTGCATGCATCAATTTGGGTGCATCCTAGACCAATCCCTACATTTTATGAGCAACTCAGAGTCCTGACACCAACCTCCATCAGTTAGGTGGAGTTGGAACTAGTTAGTCTTAGTTATCCCCCAGTTACATTTAGTTACTTCACAATTAGTTAGCTAGCGCTAGTAATGCATGGATAATGCATGGCTGCATGGAGAGGAGCGCTTTTCCTAACTACCACACTTAGTTGCACTGAGTTAACTAGTTGTAATTGATTGATCGAGTTGTTGGACATCATGGAGTTGATATTTGGACTTAGACTTTGTCAGTTACTTCAAAATCAATTATCTATCGCTAGTAATGTATTGCTATTGCATGGCTGCATGGGGAGGAGCGATTTTCCTACCTACCACACTCAGTTGCACTGAGTTAACTAGCTTACACTGATTGATTGAGTTATTGGACATCAAGGAGTTGATCTGTTGGACTCCAATATTGATTGAGGGACCATGAGTTAGAGATTCAATTAGATACAGTCAGATCCACCTAGTAGATTCGAATTTCTACCTAATGCATTCGAATTCTTTGTATTTGTAACCTATTGTACATTGGATTTATTATGATGAATGATATTGTAAATTCCTGAGCAATACTTGTCTATTTCCTGTGTGGTTTGTTTTGCATAGTTTGTATCTTCATTCTCCATTCAATTTCTGCAAACATTATTAGAACTCTCTGCTTGAATATCTAAATGGCATTCAAATTCTAATATTGGGGTGGCTTGAATCCTCTCACTACAGTACCATGAGAATTTCAATGTGGGATGCATGGGCGTCTTTGGGGCCATCACCACTACTACAATAAGCACCGTAAATTTAAGGTGTGACTAGCACAAGACATAAAGTTTAGGAGAAACCGATTAGTTGTTGCCGAGAGAGACTGATTGGATAGAGAACGAAATGGTTTTTATGAGAATTATGCCTTATTTATATTAAGGAGGACCATAACACCTGTGGGGGGCCATAACACGTCTGGAGGACCTAAGAATTGGTTAGACCAAATTTTAAACACATGAAGAATGTATGAGATATCGTGAGGGTTGGGGAAGACTCGATCTCTTTTATTGCATAATCATGAGAAGTGGAAGGGTCATAGGGCCATCCTGGTAGGTCGTATCTCCATTCGACAAGGTCACATGAGACTGGGAGAAAGTTCCCAATACCTCTCATTTATGTAGAGACATGAGACTTGGAGTAGGGTCGATTCATAACTTGGAAAGGTTGTAGGCATTGTTAATATAAGAAGTCTTAGTACAGTCCAAATAGTGGGCCACCATTGGAGATGAATTTCACTACATACTACAATTGAAGAGCGTTATGTTTAGAGAAATATTCTCAAGGGAGTTGCTATCATCTTAAATAACAAATATATCATTTTTTGGTCCCTTCATTTCCAAGTAAACACTATTATTACATGAATCTCAATGTATATATTGTGACTATGAATAATAGTGAATGTTGGGAATTGCACTATCCGCCACTTGAGGATACATATGGCCAACGTATGCCATGAAAATATACTAATAACTTTCCTTTCTCACGATATGGAAATAAGTTACATTGTAGATTCATTCATCTATAGGAAGTCTCATTGAGCTCTACAATTATCTTCAGCAATGTGTTTGCCTTTGGGGTCAACCACTTGGTATATCTATTATACAACATCTGTATATTTAAATAAAGGAAGTTCTAGACTCTTTAGGACTATATTGGCCAACATCTACAATGTTCACCTACAGGAATTATTCCAACCACTGCTAGATGTTATTGGAGAGGAATTACCACTGTAATAAATATTCTCAGTCAAGTTGTGAGGCTGCTCTCCAAGTTATTCTATGTTGTATCCAACATAATGTATCTACAACCAGCTAGAATCAAAGGTATTCTTGAATCTAGATCTGTGTGCGACTCCAAATTTGTCATATACCTATCCACCCAATCCATGGATGTATAGTTAATTGTATTGTATTCCATCTATTGTTCATAATAAAGGTGTTGAAATTATTTCTACATATTTTGGTATGTTCATGAATGTGTTTGACAAAATGTTGATGAGAATGTGATTTTCTTGTGAAAGTTATAAATCAATGTAAAATTGTCAAATGTTTGTCAAATTCATATATTTTGTGCCCCTCTAAGTCAGGGACATCACATTTTAAAAGTTATGTCGAATTAAAATTAGCATAGCTTTTGGTTGGAACATCCAATTGAGTGGCAGTGTGCAACAACTTATGTGGGAAATTTAAGTTTTCCTTGGTATCAATCAACTAATCAATTTTGAACAATACAAAGCTTCTCTTGTCCTTTCAAACAACCTTAAGTTAGGGATATATATAGGAATACTAGTTCCTATCCTATATTGGGAACATTGGAGTCAAAAGATAAAATTAAATAGAGCAAGTTATATGAATGGTTAAGACAAGTAAAGTTATTACACATGCCAAAATTTCCTTACCTTGTTATTAGAGGGTGTACAAATGAACTTGGATGGTCCTAAAGGTGCCACTCTCAAACAATATTACGAAGGTGTGTCCTACAATGAAGTGTTAATGCAACAATAACTTTTAGAAGAGAGAAGTAAGGAAACACATTCAGAAATAAGACATCAAAGGAAATTTAAAGGGGAGAAACCCTCACATTAAACTAAGGTTACTTGGGAGAAGGAGCAAAATAAATAAGTGGAAGAGGGAGCATGAGAGAAAAATGAAATTTTCAAAAGCTTCCGGTTTGGAAGCATTTCAGAAACATTTTATCTCTCTCTCTCTCTCTCTCTCTCTCTCTCTCTCTCTACATACATATA
>LPNX010779744.1:150576-174099 GCA_001517045.1 Pseudotsuga menziesii
TCATCAATGATGAAGTAGTGAATTCGTCAACCATAGGTCCAATATCAATGATTCCATAAAATCAACCTTAGAGATTCAAATTTTCAATACATAACATTTTGTCATCACTAGTACTTGTAACCAAGATATAGTTTATAACAGAGAACATCAACCATGAAATGAAATTTGAAACAATTCATGAAGCATCATATTCATTACCAAAGAGTTATAATATGCTTTTATGTAGTCAAATGACTCAATCATGCAAAGTTGCAAATAGTAAACTTAAAAGGTAGGTTAAACTTGAATTTCCATGTAATGTTTACAAAATATACCATAATGAATATAAAATATTTAACAATGCAAATACTTGAAAGTATTGTAAACAAAAGAAGACAAGAAAAGTAGATTTTATGGATGTTTCCTCTTGACACAGGAAATCTTTATTTTATTTTGTCATGCTCTATGAAAAATGGGAGTGGGATTATCATCCCCAGTAGCCAACAATGTTGAGCCACGTCCAAGAGTAGCTCCTACATGACCCCCCTTCACTGATGCAGATGGAGGTCGTGAGTTTCAACCTCTAGGAGAACATGGTGCATTTGAAAATAAGGTAGAATATGGCGGTGACATTATTGTTTTTGTTGTTACATGGTCATCCTCATTTCCCAAAAACTCTTCCTCCAAGCGCTCTAAAGCTAAGGATCCATCCTTCAATTTATGCTCCTCCAGATTTTTGTCCCAAGTGACATGATCTATCAGTTTTGTCCCTCTCACAATAATGATTCAACAACCTCAAGTTGTAATGTACATAAACCAAGATTTTTTCTTGGTTTTCATTTAATCGATTTCTTTTCACTGAGTATATGAAGCTTTAGGTGCTCCAACACCTTTATGCAAAGGACCTATTAACCACTTGTGAAAGCACTCTGACTGGAAATTTATTCAAGTGTGAGCATGTTGAGCCATACATGTTCCACCATTCAGGAGGAGGTTCCCTATATCGATCTATGATTGCAAGCAAAGTATCAAACAGACCAACTTCACTGAGGTATTTTCTTAATTCACTATTTGATAAGTCATATTCCTCTTCATTAGGGACTAGTTTTTCTATCACAACCATGTACCCAACTTGTACCTTTGGAGCCGTGTGGGGATTTATCCTAACCCCACCCCTAGGTGTTGATTTTTCCAGCCAATATGAAGAATAATATTTTGGTGTTACTACATATGCTAAGGCATGTACTGGAACATTGATATATTCCCACATTTTGACCACATGTATGTGAATATGGTCATACAAGATGGCATCTTTCTGTTCAATAATATCTTCAACTTGTCCCAACATGCTATCCATCTGATCATACACCTTCCCAATCATCGCTTTATATATATTAGCAAAATAACTCATGTAATAAATGGGCTTTTTGAACTGCCAAACATACTTGACACTTGCCCAAAACTGACCATCAAGAATAGTGTCCTCCACCCCCTGAAAATAAATCATATTAGATGTGGATGTATCCCTATATTTCAATACTTGTCGTGATTCACCTAATACCATGATAGCCAATGCCTCTCTTCCCTTCAAAAGACGTATGAAGGTGAAGTAGTATCTAGAAAGTCTTGTCTTTGCTATCTTAAATAGCTCTAACTTTGAGTGACTGTGGAAAATGTCACAAGCATTGCTATGGTTGGTGATAAGTCTTATCATGTAATTGCCCTTTTTTTACAGTTCAAACAATCCATTTGTAAGCATTCTCCTTCAACTTAATGATGTCGTGTATCAAAAGGTTAAATGTGTGAACCAAATACCCGGAACAAAATATGTTGGGTAAGTTATCTTCAATGATTTTTCCCATTTCCTTACAATTAGCAACATTATCGGTTGTGACTTGGATGACATTGCATGGACCAACAGCTTCAACGGTTTTGAGTAGGATTCATGAAATGTTTATGCTGATCTTGAATTTATTTGAGTAGTCATGGGATGAAAAAAAGACTGCACCAAATGCAAAAACACCAAGAACATTTATCAATGGATTTCCTTTTACATTTTTCCAACCATCTAATACAATTGATACCCCGTAAACATTCAAAGCATTTTGAATTTCCCCAAATAATTTTGGATCTTGTCTTTTTCCTTGTCAAGCCCCACAGTTCTAGATTTGTCATTCCCAGGGTTCTTGTATATTGTTGGAGCAGTGCGGATGATCTCTACCATTTCTTTCCAATGGGGTGAGTGAAGAATATTGGATGTATGCCATGTACATAGAGAAACCAAAACACTTTTTCGTCCATGCCATCCATTTCCACCTTGGTCAAGGAAATATGATATTGTCTTGTGTGACCCCATGGGAAAGAATCCACTACCTTGGGTGGATGGGCCTCCAGTTCTCAGTGAGTTTGAGGGGTCTTGGTCAAACCTTGATCCTTTTGATTTGTTTTTTGCTTCAAATTCTTCCTTCTTATACATGTATCTTTGTGTTGATGGCACATTTCGAAAAACACAAACTCCTATAGTTTGCTTTTCATCACATGGCATGTGTCCACATAGATGTCTTCTCACATAGGTATATGGACCCATGAAGTATTTTTACAATGGGGGCAACCAAATTTTGGAGGTTCCAGCCCAATTTTTATTCCTCCCTTCTTTGTGACATATTTCCATAAGGGTGTTGATTCCTCTTTGGTTCGTTTGGGTTCCCTCCTCTTCCCCTACCTCCTCCTCCTCTCCATGGTATGTGTGACTACCCACTTCATCAACCTCACCCTCTCTATCATTCCTCCTTTGGTTTCTAATCACCATCACCAAAATAACAAATGGAACCAACAAAATAAACCATATAACTATCATAATGTTTGTTGGAAGTTGCAAGTGGAACTAGATATTTAACATGTTTCCTTGCAATAAAATGAGGGAGGAACCATGAGAAAGAGTAGTAGAGGAACATCTACATTCTATATTCTAGAATCGAAGCATTCAAATATTAATCAACCATCAAAATTCAAACTTCAAAAGTTAAAACACAAAGCAAATCGACAAGAAATGATTTAGAATTTAGAGCTTACGTCTTTGGCTCTCCAATGGCAGTGTGTGTGACATTCTTCTTCAATATAGAAGAAAGATCCAAGCTTGATGGAAGCATTCTCCTCTTCTCTTCTCTTCTCCTCTCCTCTCCTCTCCTCTCTTCTCTTCTCCTCTCCTCTCCTCTCCTCTCCTCTCCTCTCTTCTCTTCTCTTCTCCTCTCCTCTCCTCTCCTCTATTCTCTTCTCTGATCAAGCAATGTAAAGTGAGAATGAGTGTGTTAAAGAGGGATTTATCCCCAAATACCTTTTCCTTCCCTCAAATAGTCCAATTGTGGATACCACCATTCTTTCTCCTTCTCATTTTTATGGGTTGACATGGATCACTAACAAAAGTAACGGAAAGCGATGACTGAAGCAATGAGAAGCTTTTTAATTGTTAGTAAGAAGCTACAAGAAGCATTTAAGGAACCGATGCTAAAGCAATTGCTTTAGATCTCTTCCATATCTCTTTTACATAGAGGTAGGGAGCGTGATAAAATTTATTGAATTGTGCTCTTGAAAAATGATCTTAGACAGAAACAAAAAGGAAGCAATATTTTTCTTAGCTTTGGCATAGTCTCGTCCCAAATATAGATTCTAGAGAAAGGGAGAAGGGGGGCGCACTTCCCCGTAACCTGATTAAACTCTTCCTGATGGAAAGGGGTTAGGAGGAGTAAAGTGCACTTGCACCATTGATAAAAGGGATGTTGGCAGAAAGAAGAGTCAACGACAGCGAAAGGAGAAACTGAAGTGTTAGGGAATTTTGGTCAAATTAGTTAGGAAATTGGTCAAGTGGACCATTTTGTAACAGTTTAATAAGTCTATAAGTAGAGTTAGAAGTTCAATAGAAAAATCATCATCTGGAGAGATCTGGTCTAGTTCGTAGGAACGAATGTATTTTCTGGTCTGAGGCTATCGACCAAGGAATGTTATGTCTTTTTGGGATGTATTTCTAGGATTAATGAAATGAACACTATGTTGGTGACATAATTATGTTGTTTGTATGTATTTATGTGAGATGTGTTTCATGTGAAGTCTATAATGATGTGATTTATGTGTCTGCTGGTTAAATTTAAATTATGCAAAGCCTTGCCAAGTTTATTATTTTTCTATATGTTGATGGTTTGCTACTGTGAATGTGAATATGAATTATGATAGCATGTCTTTGTTGATCTAAATCCGAGTAAGTGTGAATGTAACCCATGGTGATAAATAGATTTGGTTAATAATAGAACCAAAACCCTGTATTTTTGGATGATGTTGTGGTAGATTAATAGCTAGTGTGAAAGTCATATTCCCTCTGCAGAAACTTGGTTCTTGTATCCCTCCCTCAGACATCTCGGGTGAGACTGCACCTGCTTCACAAGTGTTTCTAGATAGGGTAAAACTTGTCCGGGCCGATGTTTAGGGAGTTTGCGTCGATGGGTATCCACAGGATAGTGTCAATTAATGGTTCCCTTTTGGGGACCATGTTGCAAAGAAGAAGAGGACATGTTGTGGCATCGGACGAAACCAGAGATCTAGGACTAGTTTGATCAGAAGGCCCGAGAGTTTGCGAAAGAAGAAAATAAGAACCCTGTATTGACGACAGAAGATTGGTTGGGAAGATATATCTATTTTGATATTCATGATCTATTCTTCGCTAAGTTTCCTATAATACTATATGAGTGGTTGACGCAGCTTGATTTCTAGAAGAAACATTTTCGAGGAAAACCTGATTGGTGGACCCTGGAACTAATTTAGTAGTTGTGAAGGGTGAACAACAATGATTCAAGGGCTGCCAATGTATGTATAGACAACATTTTGGAAGGGTACATTATGGAATTCATTGTCGACAAAGTCAAATCCTAAATAGACACAGAAAGAGGATTCTTTAAGGGACCAAGGGGGATATTTCTATTTTCATTACAACTGTGGATTAAGATGCTCATCTGCAAAAAAGGAATACTAAAAATTAATTCCAACAAGTAAATCCTTGGTGTGCGGAGGTTGTGGGTATTGTGAAGGTGAGGGTTTGGATGGAATTATATAGGGTAGATGGATGGAAGTTAGGACGAGACTGTGAGGGAAGCTATGGAAGAGTGTGGTTGCCTGCAAAGTGGGGTGAGGTTACGGTAAGAAAAGAGGAGGAGGACTGAGAAGATTCCTGGTGTGACCAGAACAAAAAAATGTGGGAAGGGACCACAAGGGACTAAGCGGCCCTAGAGTGATGCAGGAAATGACCAGGACATGCCTGAGTTCAAGGAAGGACTGACCCAAAGCGACATTGTACCTACACCTCCATGCACTGCGTCAAATCCAAGAGGAAGATGACGTGAGTTCTTCGTAGGGTTTTCCTACGTGTCAACATAGTTGTAATAGTAGTAGGTCAACGAATACTGGTAGAAGACCCAAAATGGTGGGCGACGATGTGAAACTACCCTTTTTCCAGGGTAATGGGACAAAAGATCTTGAACAATATTGGTTCTTATGCAAAGCATTATGGATAGTAAAAAAAGTGCAAGACGAAGATATCAAGAAAGGACAACTAGCGACAACCTTTCTATGCTGAGCGTTGGATTGGTACATGAAATTTGTGCAAGTACCAACAGGGCATCCCCAGAAGACCCTAACACAAATATGGATTGGATTGATCGAGGAATTTAAGAAGCCAAAGTCTAAATCACAGTATATTACTGATTTGAAGGAAATAAAGAAATACCCTAATGAATCGGTGTGGGATTTTGATCAATGATTCAAAACTTGATTACTAAGGTCAGCTTTGGAATGAGCAATGTGAAACATAAGGAATGGTTTATTACAGCTTTGGTGCCACACATCCGTATGCTATTGATGCAACAAAAGATTGCTTCTCAGGAAGAATATTTGGAAATCGCGATGAAATTGGAAACTTCACCTGTTGGAAAAATAGGGATTGGAATGAGGTTTATCTAGTCCCAAATGGAGAACCTCGCTATTCAGTTGCAAGATATTAAGAAGGGAAAGGAAGTCTGTGAAAAAGTATGGTGCAGTTGATGTCAAACATAGGGAAGTCATAAGGATCAATACCCAAAATTCCATGAATATTTAAAGGCTTGAGCCTCAAATATATTAAGACAAGGAGGACTGCCATGGTGTCAGATTTGTCAGACTAGAGGACATCGGTTCGAGGAATGCGTATACCTTCAGAAGGTTGTATCGAAACCAACGAACCTTTTCTATAAGTTTTCTCAATTGGTTGGCCATGAAGAAAAGGACTGTAGGGTGTATGATTTACTCCAAGAAAGGACCATGGATACATATTTTATGAAGGGAGAGGAGCAGCGACCAACAGAAAAATCACAGCTACAACCGCAATATAACTAGCAACAACCAAAGTATACTCAACCACAGTATAACCATCCTCAACAACAGTATAGTCAACTGTAGTATAACCAACCTCAACAATAGTATACTCAACCATAGTATAACCCATTGCAACTGTAGTACACTTAACCACATCCTAATCAGGAGCAGCAATTAAACCAACCACAATATAACCAACAACAATACTAGCAGTACTGGGAGGATTCCGCTGAGGATGTAATGAAGGCTTTAGTCGTGGAGGATCTATGGGACGAGGTCGCAGACCAGTAACGTGATATAATTGTAGAGTACTAGGACATTATCAGAGGGACTGTTTGAATCTACAGTCTCAGTGTACTTATTACAGCATCGCAGACCATACCGTTGAGGAATTCCCACAATTGATCACGAAGTGGCAAGCAAAGAATTCACTGCAACCGCAACAAAACCCGAACGTAACTCAAAAACAAGGTCCAGGACCGAACACAGGGAGGATCTTAGTGGAGGAAAGAACTCAACCAATGAATGTCAGAGTAGTACCCTGAGGAGGAGCCACAATAAGAGCTGATGGACCACTGATAAATATCCGACCAACGGCTCGAAATAAGGTACAATTCGATGTAAACCTTTAAAAATAAACATTTTTCGACACAAGAGACATGTTGAACAGGGACACAAGTAAGTTACCTATCTACGAAATGCCACCAGTCTTCGATTCAACAAAGTTGTCGAGATCGTCAAGAAAGGTTAGTACCTTGAAAAACTTTCTAGAAAGTTTTCTGATGTTAGCAAAATATCCACACACATTAGCATAAATAACAAGATTTTTATATCAACGGGAGGAAGGGATATAGGACCACCCAGTAAATTCATTGCACAAGAAGAAAACAACAAGGGAAATGAGGATGAATGTCCAGATCGGTGACTATGATGTGGATTCATAAATCTTGGATCTAGGATTAGATGTAAATATACTAATAAAGAAAACATGAGAAATGATGGGAAAACTGTACTTTTTTTGGTCCCCTGTACAGCTGGGACTAGAAAATCAAAACAGGGTGTCTCCAATTGGTAGTGTACCTCGTCTACCTATCAAAGTTGAAGGAATAAACACATATGCAAAGATGTTATTGAGATAGTCGACGAGATAATATCATACCCTAGGCAATTGGGAATTGGTTGGGAAAATGAAAACTTGGAGATTATCAATTTCAAGAAAAGGGTAATGACCTTTGAGAATTGCAACATACGGATCATTGCCCCATTGGATCCCTAGGAAGAACAAAGATATGTCAAACTAATAAAAGATGAATTCATGGTAGGATGGGATAATTTCTATTATTTTTGAAGACTATATCAATCCAACTATGGACAAAGAGTTGGGTTGACGAAGCACTAGCTCCGCATCATCGGATTTCGACAATGCTCTCGAGAACTAGCAAAACCAGTTACATGAAATATCGAAAAGGAAATGTGCATGAGTCACTTAGTCACTGCGGTGGATAGTGACATAATTCATCGACTTTCCTACATATGAAGGACTACCTAACTTGGCATGTTTTATTAGCGAATTCGAAGACATAGTATCAGAACCTCAGCACATGTTGGCGTTGGAAGAAGCACTGAAGGATACTCTGGCAAGATGGTGGGATACACACAAGGCCTCGATGGGAGACTGTCAGCGACTCATGGAAGTTTGATTCAAAGAATATGAACACTACCAAGGGAAAAAATATGATGGGAGGAACGATATGAGCGATCATCTAATTGCATGCCAAACCGCATGGGTACTGAGGCTAAAGGAAGAGTGGGTCCATACGCTAGACGAAATACCACGGAGATGGTATGTATATGCAAAATTGTGAAGGGAAACTACAACATGGGAAGAACTATCTGTAAGCTTCAATCGTACCTTCATTTTTGCAATTGACAATTCTGTCATCCATAGTGCACCATAGGACATCTGCGACAAAGTGTTAGAGATAGTTTTGGATGAGTTAGCAACAACCACATTGGATGATAACACTGCAAATGATGATGAAATGTTACAATGTATCAGGAGAACCTGATGACGAAGATGATCCAAGAGCCATCGACATTCCAGAATTGGAGGGAATCCATGACATTGTAGCACCATAAGTAACAAATGACAAATTCAAACAATCGCAAAAACCGAAGAAGGTTAATATTGGGACAACAAAGGACTTGAAATTTTCTAGCATTGAATATTACTAGGATGATTTGACAATGTAGAAAGTCACATATCTGCTGCATGAGTTTCAGGACTTATTCCTGACCAATTTTTTCTAAATGAAAGGTATTTCAAGTGAGTTGGGATAAATGAAAATTCCTCTTAAACCTGACGCGAAACTAGTCAAAGCAACGACCATGTCGATTGAATCCAAGATACAAATAGCACATCAAAATAGAATTAGAATGGATGATGGATGTTGGCACTATCAAACCAGTCAAAGAATATGAATGGATCAGTCTGATGGTTGTGCAGGATAAAAAGGCCGACGAAATCAGGATCTGCATCGATCTAAGGAAGTTGAATGACGCAAGTCTCCATGATCCATTTCAGACACAATTTACTGAAAAAGCACTGGAAGGATTTGTAGGACAAGAAATCTATTCATTTACAGACGTATTTTCTGTTGATGTAATTGTAACTTCGGAATGTATTCATCTGTATTTTTTATGTATTGTAACCCGATGTTCATTATGGGATGTATTTGTAATGTACTTGAGTCATGTCATACCCTGATTTTTATTCCGGGAAGTTTCTATAATGTAAACAAGTCATGTCAAGTCATTGTGGGTAACCCTCCTATTGGTTAAGGGTTAAAGTCCCTGCAGTTGTGGGACCCTAGGGTTATTAGACTATCCTAGAGAAGTCGACCCTAGGTGATTCATTGTAAGTCGAGGCAATAGTCCCCACCATTGTGTTAAGGATAAACCTCCTTGTTGGTCGGAGGAGGCAAATTCCCCACAATTTGTGGGGCACTAAGGTTATTAGACACTCCTAGAGATGTCAACTCTAGTAAGTAATTGTTAACTGAGGCCGACATGCTGGAGTGGGTTCCAAGTGAACGGAAGAATATAAATAAAGAGTGAGTCTCTCTATTTAGGACACACACACACACACTCATTGGGGCACATGAGTGAGAGAGGAGAAGCTCTCTCGGTGTGAGAGAGAGAGACTGCTGCTGTCGAGAGATCATCTTACTGTTTTCTGGTTTTACCTTTGGTGTTGATTCTATCTTTGAGGAAGTTGCTGGGTTTTCTCCTTTATGGTTTACCTGATGAAAATTCTTTGTGTCTCTTGTCTCTTGTGTTGTTCTTGTGTTTTATTGCTGTGCATGTTATTCTCTTAGTTAAAGATCCTAAGATCATAATGGTAGCTTGAATGATAAAAAATCTAACATGGTATCAGAGCTAACCTGAGAAGAAGACATTGTGCAGCTGCAGAAGCTAGGGATTCTTACTTTTTGGGTCTCTCTCCACAATCCATCAGCAAAAGTATGCTAGGCTGACTCTCCATTGAAGGGCGCATCTTTCTGTCGAAGTGGAATTCGATTCTGAGCATTTTCTGTTTTTGGTGCGAAAATTAGGGCTTTCTACAGAAGAGGAATTTTTGAGTGAGCCCGACATAGGATTTATCTCCTCATAAAAACCGAAGTTTAGAGACCTGGATCAAGTTTTTTGGTTGGGTGAAACTCCGGGAAAGTCAAACCCTAGTTTGACCCCAAGCTAGAAAAACCCTAAATGCGAAACACTGCTACGTTTTGGTACATTCACTATATCCCGAGATTGGTGAAGTTTCGGGAGCTAAAAATTTCAGAGACCAAAGATAAAATCCTAATTTACAGTTTGTCCAAAATTCAGCCTCAGATTCACTATATTCTGGGAGATATGATCCCTCCACATTAGAGTTCCAGCCTCTTCCAGAATTCATCCCTAAACAGGACACCTGGGGAGAATTGCTATATCTTGGGCTACACAGCTCCAAATGCGATTTCTGAAGCTGTTTTAGAAAGGGAACAGACTGTAAAAAAAAATTTCCAAGATTCAGACTTAGAAGATGAACCAGTAACATGTGGCAGTCTATACAACTTTGCTGTTCGGAACAGTCCTGTAACAGGTCACCTTGGGAAAAGGACCATAAGTCCCAATTGGTGAAACCAGTTCTGATGAAACTTATGGTGTTGGAACAAGAACATGCGAGGTTACCTCAGTGTGAAATTTCAGACACATAGGAGTAGTAATTTCGGAGATACTGCAAAAATAGTAACAGGACTTTCTGTAGAAGAAAGTGGAAAACTAGGGCTTCCTGTTCCGGGAGATTCCCTCCACTGTTTTCAGAAAAGGAGTACATTGGAAAGCTCCATTTGAAGAGATCTATCTTTCTATCCAATTAGATCTGGAAGATTCCAATTTTTGAAAAATAGGGTTTCTGTGACAAACCCTAGATCAGCTAGCTCCGGAACCAGGACGAACACCTCAAAACGGTAAGATCTAATCTTTCGCCATTTTCATTTGAGGTTATCATTTCAAAGTGATCTATCACATCAACTTGATGACAAGCTTGGGGAAGTTGAAAACTTCCAAGCCTGGAAGTATATGATCTCTCTGAAGAAAATGGATTGGACACCTACATGAGTATAGAGGTTCCAGTTCCAGAGGGAGATGAGGCTAGAATCCTTACACAAGAAGAACTTGGTCAAGGCCAAGAAGATCATTGTTGATTCAGTCATGAATCAACTTGTACTACAAGTGTCTTCCTTAAAGACACCGAAGATGTTTGATTCCTTGACCAAGCTATTTGAAGGGAATAACAGAAATCGGAATATGACCTTAAGAAACCAGTTGAAGAATGTGAAGATCCAGAATGCAGAGACCATGCAGTCATACTTTACAAGGGTCTCTCAAATCAAAGAACAACTTGTAGCGGTAAAAGAAGAAGTGAAGAATGCAGTAGTGGTGATGTCCACCTTGAATGGCCTCCCAGGATCATGGGATACATTCATTCGAGGAATGTGTGCCAGAAGGAAGTGATTACTTTTAGCAGACTCTAGGAAGAAGAAGAAGCTCAACTCATAAGAAGAGAAGAGAAGATGGGAGCAATTGAAGAACATGCTCTCACCATCGAAAGAAGATCCCTCAAGCGATGAGAAATATGAAGGACTCGATTCTTGAAGAACCTCTTATCCATATTGAGAGCTTGGATAAGAAATGATGAAGTCATGAATGAAGAAGATTATGAAGCGGAAGGATCAAGAAGGAGTCTACCCACGAAACAAATAAAGATAAGTATTCAATTGTCATTTCATGATATTGTTTTTGTTATGCATTTGTTTATATTCAGTTGATGTATTATGCATGATAGAATGTTTGCATTAACGACAGTATACTACTAATATGCATGCGATGGGTAAGTAGCTCATGGTGCTATACAACTCTCCATTGCTACTTATTTAGAATGAAACCTCTTTGCTAACATATTGGATTAGTACACAATCTCAATGTTGTCCTGGTAGAGATGGAAGGCATCTAGAAAAGTTTCGTGAGATATGGATGAGTGTTGTATTGGCTAAAGTAGTTACATGATCACATATTTATGCATAAGAATTTGCTAGTATGAATATTCCTTATGAAATGTTTCTAACCATACAAATGCATTTGACTTGTAGGAAAGATCGCATACACAATCGCCTACAAGCAAAGAAGGATGAGACTTGTTTCGAAGAACAAGTGACAACAATTCAAGATGAATATGACGAATACAGCGACATCATTGATGCAGAACCTTCAAGCTATGAAGAATTCCAGTTCAAGAAGAATGATGTCTAGGATGCAGTATCGAGACCTGAAGAGAAGTTCGTAGTTCCATCATGCAGTAGATGAAAACATCGTGGGATACAAAGCAAGATTCATAGCACGAGGCTTCTCACGAAAAGAAGGCATAGACTATGAAGAGACATTTGCAGCCAGTAAGAATTGAAACACATACATGATGAGATTAATGAAGATCGTAACCTTTGCTACAAGGTTGAAGATGAAATTCTATACACTAGATGGATACATAGAATACTAGTAGCATAGGAAGCTACTTGTCACTCCGGTGCATAATGTTTCAGTACATAGAGTACAAAAGACAGAGGGAGTATGATGCTTCGTTTTAGAGGGAGTGACTACAGAAAATCTAAGGTTCGACATGGTATGAAAGGATGGATAGATTACTAATGACTCTAGGCGTTACTGAGAGTAAAGCAGATTCCGACCTTTGCTTCAAGGTTGAAGGCGGAAGACCAATGATGCTCCTCTTATGTGTCGATGTACTATTTTTCTAGGCATGGAGGTGTGGCAGAATATGGATGGAATCTTCCTTGGACAAGGGAAGCATACAGTAGAGATCTTGAAAATATTTGGGATGATGGACTACAAGTCTATGGCCACACCTATGGCATTGAACCTGAAGCTATTGAGCGATGCTTCATCAGAGTCGGTTGATGCTACGATATATCGTCAGATGATTAGGTCCTTGATGTACCTGACAAACACGAGACCAAACATTTTCTTTGCTGTGAACACCTTGAGCCAGTTCTTGACAGATCCAAGAAATGTTCACTTAATTGCTGCAAAGGATGTTCTGAGGAACCTGAGGGGTACAGTTGATTATGGGCTCAAGTACGATGCGAATCAGAAAATTAACCTGGAGGGTTATGCTGATTCAGATTGGGCAGGCAGTGTCATCAATAGGAAGAGCACTTCAGGGTGTTGCTTCAGTATGGGATCAGGTGTGATCTCTTGGTTTAGCAGGAAGCAATCCTGTTTGGCACTTAATACAGCTGAAGCAGAATATGTCGCAGCTTGTTCAACTAGTTGTGACGCAGTATGGCTATGAAAGCTACTGTCAGATTTATTTGATCTCCAAATGGATGCTACTTGTATACATTGTGACAACCAGAGTTGCGTAAATTTGTCAGAGAATCCAGTGTTCCATGACAAGACGAAGCATATCGAGATCAAGTATCACTATATTAGGGATATGGTGCAGAGGGGAGCAGTAAAGCTCCAGTATGTTGCGACAAAGGAACAGATAGTTGATGTATTGACAAAGCCATTAGCTAGGCTGAAGTTCAAGTACTTCAGGGAGAAGCTTGGTCTTCTCCATATCGAGGTTTCCTCCAAGGGAAAGTGATGAGACCCTTAGCCATTCTGACATGGTGAGAGGATTGGTTTCTTCCATGGTCAAATGTAAGGCCTAAGCCATTCTGTCATGGTGAGAGGATTGGTTCCTTCCATGTCAGATATGAGTGATGGCCATTCTGTCGAGCAGGATAGATGTAAGGGCAACTGGCATTTTGGGAATGGACGTACCTGGTCAATTACCAGGAAAACTCAGTCTAGGACTGAGAAGCCATTCTGATGTGGTAGAGGGATGTGTTCCCACTTGATCAAATGTAAGGGCTGAACCATTCTATCATGGCTAAAGGATTAGGTTCCTCCCATGTCAGATGTGAGTGTTGGCCATTCCAACGAGCAGGTCGGATGTAAGGGAAACTGCCATTCTCTAGGAGAATGGAGGCACCTGGTCAGTTACCAAGTAGCTCAGTCGAGGACTGGGGGCCATTCTGATATGACTGTAGGATTGGTTCCTACAAGATCAGATATGAGTGCAAGCCCTTCCATCATTGTGGTAGGATGTGTTCTATCCTGGATGGATGTAAGTGCAGAGCCCTTTCATCATTGTGGTAGGATGTGTTCCATCCTGGATGGATGTAAGTGCAGAGCCCTTTCATCATTGTGGTAGGATGTGTTGCAGCCTAGATGGATGTAAGTGCAGAGCCCTTTCATCATTGTGGTAGGATGTGTTCTAGCCTAGATGAATGTAAGTGCAGAGCCCCTCCATCATTGTGGTAGGATGTGTTCCATCCTGGAGGGAAGTGCAGAGACCCTCCATCATTGTGGTAGGATGTGTACTTCTCACCTGGATGGATGTGAGTGCTGTGCCTTTCTGATGAGTAGGTCAGATATAAGTGCTGAAGAAGACCTAAATGGAGGCTAGGCCCTGTAGAACTTCCTGTGACGAGAAGAATCATGAGATAGCACCCGTGATGATCCAGATCCAGTGATGATGATCCAACAATGATGATCCAAATCGAGTGATGATCCAAATGCACTCATGATGATCCAGCAGTGATGATCCAGATCCAGTGATGATGTCCAGTGGTGATCTAGATCCAGTGATGATCTAGATCTAGTAATGATGATCCAGATCGAGTGATGATATAGATCCAGTGATGATGATCTAGATCCAGATGAAGATGACTTAAATATGCAGATGACAAGAAGATCCAAAGAAGAAGACCAGTGATGAAAATTGTGTCGAGAGAATACCTTCCTAGTTAAGAGGGAGTGTTGATGTAATTGTAACTTCGGAATGTATTCATCCGTATTTCTTATGTATTGTAACCCGATGTTTATTTCGAGATGTATTTGTAATGTACTTGAGTCATGTCATACCCCGATGTTTATTCCGGGAAGTTTCTATAATGTAAACAAGTCATGTCAAGTCATTGTGGGTAACCCTCCTATTGGTCAAGGGTTAAAGTCCCCACAGTTGTGGGGCCCTAGGGTTATTAGACTATCCTAGAGAATTCGACCCTAGGTGAGTCATTGTAAGTCAAGGCAATAGTCCCCACCATTGTATTAAGGATAAACCTCCTTGTTGGTCAGAGGAGGCAAAGTCCCCACAAGTTGTGGGGCACTAGGGTTATTAGACACTCCTAGAGATGTCGGCTCTAGTAAGTAATTGTTAAGTGAGGCCGACATGATGGAGTGGGTTCCAAGTGAACTGAAGAATATAAATAGAGTGAGTCTCTCTATTTAGGACACACACACACTCACTCATTGGGACTCATGAGTGAGAGAGGAGAAGCTCTCTCAATGTGAGAGAGAGAGAGACTACTGCTATGGGGAGATCATCTTACTGTTTTCCAGTTTTACCTTTGGTGCTGATTCTATCTTTGAGGAAGTTGCGGGGTTTTCTCCTTTATGGTTTCCCTGAGGAAAATTCTTTGTGTCTCTTGTCTCTTGTGTTGTGCTTGTGTTTTATTGTTGTGCATGTTATTCTCTCAATTAAAGATCCTAAGATCATAATGGTAGCTTGAATGATAAAAAATCTAACATTTTCGGGCTATCACCAAATAAGGATTGCAAAGGAGGATAGAAACAAAACCACTTTTGTAACATAATGGGGACGTTTTCCATACACAGTAATGCCTTTTGGTCTCAAGAATGCACTTGCGATTTTTTCAAGGATAGTTGTTGTTTCGTTCAAGGACTTCATTCATAAATTCCTATAAGTCTACATGGATGACTGGACCATCTATGGCCTATAAAATCACCACACTGTGAATCTTTGACTGATGCTAGAAAGGTGTCGACAACATCACATTTCCTCAAATTTAAAGAAGTGTGTATTATGTGCTCCATTTGGAATTTTGTTGGGATCCATTGTATGCAAGGAGGGTATGTTGGTCTATTCTACTAAGATCCCAGTAATTGTCGACTTACCGACACCTATGATAGTAAACCAACTAAGGACGACATTGGGCCACACAGGGTACCATTGAAATTTCATAAGAGGATACACAACGATCACTGCGCCAATGGAGAAGCTATTGAAGAAATATGTGAACTTCAAGTGGGACGATGAGTGCCAGAGAAGTATTGATACTCTAAAGCAAAATATGGTCACACCGCCAATATTAGTTTTTTTGTATTGTACGAAGGAGTTCCACGTCCATGTCGATGCATCATCAGTCGCATTGGGGCTAATCTTGACTCAAGCTATGGAAGGAGCAATCAACCACCTGAGTGCATTTGCAATTCGGAAGTTTCCTACGGCATAAAAAAACTATATGACGAGATAAAGAGAAGGATTGGCGATGGTGTATGCATTACAAAACTTTCAACACTACCTATTAGGAGGACACTTCAAAATGTTTATGAATCACTCAGCATTGAAGTACCAAGTGGTCGATGGTTTCTACTATTCCAAGAGTTTGATTTCGAAATCATTGTGAAAACAGGGCGGTTGAACACAATACCGAGTCATCTATTAAGGATAGATTCAGGCGAAGAACCAAGCAACATTGAGGACGGATTTCCTGATGTACAATTGTGTAAAGTCGGAATGGTGGATGACCATTACGAATAGATCATCCAATTTTTGGTGACAAGAAAAGCTCTGAAGGAGTTCACCATGAGTCAGAAGAAGTAACTAGTTGTCTAAGCCGCTGACTTCCAACTAATCGTAGGACAAGTATACAATATGGGGCCTGATGAAATTCTGCGTCGATAGGTTCTTCCACATGAGCAGGAAAGAGTATTGGTAGAGGCACATGGAAGGATTGCAAGAGGACATTATGGAGGTTGTGCAACCGTTAGGAAGATCCTCTGAGTTGGCTTATGGTGGTCGAAAATGCATCACGAGGCCACGAACTATGCTAAAAGATGTGACGTATATCAAAGAATGAGAAAACCATCACAGGGAGATGAGATGTCGTTAGTACCTTAGATAACAATTGAATACGTCGCAACAGAAATTGCGGAATGTGAAAAGGAGTCCAAACGATAACAAAAGAAATCACGTAGTTTTGGGGAAGTTTGGTGTAAGACGAACAACTGCACCAATTAGAGGCACAAGTTGGTGAAGCATAAGCGCAATTGACAGCACTACGAGGATCACTCAAAGCGATTCCCTCACTTGCGCAGGTGACCAAGGAAATGGAGCTCAAATAGTTGTAGCAGTGCGTCAATAAGGCACGTACAAGGCACCAGAGGGGGTCGATACAATTGGATGAATTGCAGGGTGCTACAGAGCAAATGGCGCTCAAATCCATGGCGGAAATTGTGAATATGAAGGAAGAATTAAACGTAGTGGAGCAGATGAATGAATACCACCCAACGGAACATGAAGTAGAACAGTGCGCAACACTCAGAGTGAATATCAAGGAAGTCGTCGATCAAGTCAAAACTGAATATGACGCCTTCAAGACGAAGTTGAATGCACCAGTGATTTCCAACTGAAGTGGCTCGAGGGCGAGCCACAAGTTTGTATTTGGGGGATGATGGCAAGGGGTTAGTAGGGGCACAACACACTTCCTCCATTGACAAAAGGGAAGTCGCACTTACAAACCTCTATGAAAATAAGGCCTTGAGTCAAAATAAAGCACTAAAGAATACGCTTGGGAACATAAAGATAGATAAGGAAGAGACTATGGAATCAGTATTCATCAAGATCTCACAGGTGAGAGGCCAGCTTGTTAGTATTGGAGTTGTGGTGGAGGAATATTATCTTCTTCAAACCGCCATCGATGGTCTCACATCCTCATGGGAGACATTCTTGGCTATGATAAACTATCGAGAAGTACAACCTAAATTTGAAACGGTTGATTGATAGTGGCACATCCAAGAACATGTCTATATATAGGAGTGCCATCTTTGACCTAAAGGAAAAAAATTTCACATGCATGGTAGAGTTGGGGGACAACTCAACCTATTTGATCTAAGGATATGCATCCATCTCCTTCCAGCTGAGTTCATAAGATATTTTACATGTGGAGGAAATTACTTATGTCTTATGATTGAAGGATAATATTCTATCAGTTTCGGTTCTTAACTATAAGGGCTTATGAGTTATCTTCATGGATAATCAAGCACTATTATGGCTGAAGAACAAAGAGTTGAACTCTATAGTTGTTATTGGAGTTCAATAGGTAGGAGTCTATAAGGTACCCAAGAAGTACATTCATGCTATGGTACATCGCACTATCAATCCATGTGATCTATGGTACGGGAGGCTTGGCCACCTCCACTACAAACACTACCAAGATTAAAGAGAATGGTGAAAGGTATGCCCATATTTTATTTTGAGCATGATATTGTGCACTTAGGAAGAATGTCAAAAAGAGTTTCTCTAGTAGTAATACTAGATCTAATGGGATTTTAGATTCAATACACTCTAATGAATGTGGTCCCATGCCATCTTCTTCCTTCAGTGGCTAGTTATATTATGTACTTTTTATTGATGCCTTCTATAGAAATTCATGGATTTACTTCCTAAAGGATGAGATCGAAAACTTTAGCAAGTTTCAGGAATTTAAAGCCTTAATAGAGAACCAAGCAATTCCTACAGGTGTATTCCTGGTCAGTTAACCAAAAAAAATCTTGGTCAGTTAACCAAGATTATGATGTGTGATTCCCTCCTCTCCTAGATGGTTGAGCTAGGTTGTTTCACCAAGGGACTGGCCACCCCTTCATAATGTCACTAGAACTTGACCCTTAGGAGCAGTCAAGAGGACCAGAGGATCACATCATCCAGTTTGAACCTTCCTTATATGGTGATGATAATACTTCTACTTATTGTATGGAACACTTGTGGACCTCCCATCATACTAAACATGAATGTATTAGCGAATGAACACCATTAATATTTAAAGAAACCCTAAATTAAAAATCTTTAGACCACCTTAATACACATGTAAGACAAACAAAATGGGGCATAACAACATGTTTTTGTATTGATATATTTACTTAGCAACTATTGTCCACAATTAACACTAACCATTCAAATGAAGTATTGTATTAAGTAAAATTGGCCTCCAAAAGCTTGCTCCTTATCATGATGGGTTTCTTGAAATACAAGTACAAGATCCAAGGAAAATGGATGAGCACTATAATAGCACCAAACTAATTTATTAAAACAAGCCTATTTCAAAAACTCTTTCCCCATGAATACTATCAAAAATAAAAGTATGCCCTTATTGAAGCTTACATGCAGAGTTGATGCACCCACAAGAGTGAGTGGGCAAGGAAATTGGTCATGCATAGAGATGTAGAGACTGGTCAAGCGAAGAGAAGAGTACCAAGAAATACATGTAGAGAATGGTAATGTGAGACACTGTTCATCAGGTCATAGGAGGTTGAAGGAACCATAACATAAATGATAAATGTAGATGGATACACATAGTTCAATACAAAACCCAATTAAATATATATACCAAAATGTGATGGCATTAGGTCGCGGTCTTTATGAAGCGTGAGGAGACTTGTCTTGAGACTACACAAAGATGGAGGAACCGGGCCTACATTAAGATCGAGAGGATATTAGGGTTTGTAGTTTTCTCTAATTAATACTAGTACATTAAATGATTAAGTATACAAGTTTGAAGGACAATATGCAGAGGTAGCAAGCTAGAGCAAACGATGATAGAGTGAATATGCCAAGAGTAGAGATGGCATAGGGTAGACCAGGGGGTTGAAAATAAACCAAGACCTTGATACCATGACAAACCTAGGAAACTCCAAGTTGGATTGGATTTCCATTGAATGAAAATGGTGTGTTAATACATCAATGGGTGGCATTCAATCATTAAATTATAAAGGTACAATATTCAGTGGTTGTTCAGTTTATCTAAGATAACTGAAACTAAAACTAGATATTTACAATATTTACAAAATGAACCATAATCCCTATTGATTAGCTTTCCAACACTTACAAGGAAATAGGCATGGATTAAACTTGCATTATAGGGGTTTTGCTCCATACCTCCAATGCAATCATTGTTATGATGTAATCACTTACATAATTCAATTATGGCAAAGGAAGTGTAGTGTGCGCTTTCACTCGGTTGCAATAGCTTACATTATATCCTTGATCAAAGAAATATTATAGGTGTCAAAATGAAACTGCCCTTTTCAATACTTCAAACAGTGACTTGTGGAAGATTTCTCATAACAATTTTGTGCAACTTCCATAAATATTTGAATCTATAGTCACTTTTGAAACAACTTAATGTCAAATTTAACTTTATGTAGTAAAAATTAATCATTCATGAAAAATACTATTGCATTATCAACATATACTATGCATTTTTCCCGCAAAGGTGTAGCTCAACCGACGATTCGCTTGATATGAATGACATGTTATAAATGGAGGTTACAAGTTCAAATCACCTCGGGCTTACCCATGATCCATAGACACCTCATGTCACACAAGTACCAATCGACTCCCCTGTTGTCGATTCCTGTAGTACCTAAAAAAACATAAACATTTACTATGCATTTATCATTTTTTAGTTTTTTTTCTCTTATAAAATCTTAAAAATAGTTAAAAGTGAATTATATTTCGTAAATATGTACTCTAATATTTTTATAATATCCTTTTATATCATATAAGTTTTAATATACTATGATCTTTCTGTCAATAGGGATGCCTACATAGGTTCTATCTTCTTACATATATATAATGGTTAAAATGTTGTATCTTCTTACATATATAATGGTCAAAATGTTGTATCTTCTTACATATATATAATGGTTAAAATGTTGTAAGATAAATGTGTTATTGTTAAACCTAACCTTTTCCATCCTCTGAAAGATATGTTATTTGGGTGCATTTGTATGATGATAAACAAGATAATGAATAATCAAATATATAGTGTCTTGTATCAAGAAGAGTTTCTATGCTTTTATATTTCCCTTCTCTCAAATTAATCTAATATAAATTTTTATCAACAAATTAACATAAAATAAATATCATTTCAAATCTTAAAAAATTAAATACTGAATTAACATATAAAATAAATATCACTTCAAATTTTAATAAATTAAATACTAAGTATTATTTAATATATTTATTGAAAAAAATAAAAATACATGTCATAGATTAATGTAAAAAATTTATACATTTCACTATTTCCCAAAAATTCATGAATTTTCCCTGAACATAATATTTACATAAAAGTATAGTTTTCACTATTTCCCAATCACTGAACATAATATTTACATAAAAGTATAGATTTCACTATTTCCCAATAATTTATGAATATTCATGATATATTCAGATATAAAAGTTAAAAAATATTTATGTTTAATTAAATTTAGTTTTTCTAGATTTCTTAAAAACTTATGAATGCTAATTCTATATATTTTATATAGAATTACATATTTTAAAAGTTAAAAAATATTTAAATATATTTAGTAAAATTTAGTTATTCCAGTTTAAAAAAATTGAAAAAAAAGAGAGATTTCCTTGTAAGATATATAGAATTACATATTTTAAAAGTTAAAAAATATTTAAATATATTTAGTAAAATTTAGTTATTCCACTTAAAAAAATTGAAAAAAAAGAGAGATTTCCTAGTAAGAATCCTACCGCTATACTCCTAAATGCCCTAAATGCCCTATGGGACAGGGAGAAGCTTGGATGTAATTTGAACTAGTAACCTTTACAATATGCAACTTCATATCAAATGAATGGCCAATTAACCAAACCATACGGACTAAACAATTCTAACTCTTGCAAGCAAAGAAGATAATCAGTTCTACATGGCTTTCTCCTTCAAATTTACTGGATGCCCGTTGATAATGGGATAGCTAGCGTTAATAGAAACTGGATACATTTAATTTGATCACGTAAAGTTGCGAATATGGGTGTTCATAATCTTAATGAGGGGATATAAAATACTTTGATGTCGACTTTAAACTTATTAGCATAGAAGTTATCAAACATTAAAATTGAAAAGTCGGTAAGAGGACAAATGGATCACATTGCGTCAAATGACTCGGCTTTATTATAACTCGGATGTCTAAAAATGCCCATGTTTTCATCATGATCCTCAAATGGCTCGGCTTTATTATAACTCCGATGGCTGAAAATGCGAATGTTTTCATCATGATCCCACAGTTGGCATTACTGTGGGCGCTACCGTAGTAACTTGGCAATAAATCCATCTTTTAATCGAAAACTGATGGTCAATTAGAAGAGCAAATGCTATTTTGTTGAGAAGAGAGCCAAAAAAATAAAAAACGGATTAGCAGTGTAAAAATGTTTTCAGGGGACTGCCAGCTATGATCCTTAATTTGTCTTAAAGCCCCCACTTTTCTAGCAGTTTTTTAATATATTCCCCAGCGAAGAAACCAGCAACAGCGCTGCAAAAGCCAGTGACAATGTAGACAATAATAGCTCGAATGTAAGACTTTCTACGAACCCGAGCCTTCCCCAGTGCAAGTAACAAGATACAAACCAAAGAGACTGCACTTGTTGCAATGAATTTGTGAAGAATGTCATCGCTCTTTCGGAAAGAGAAGGCATAGGTGATTGGTGCCAAGGATCCAAAGATAAGATAAGAAACAATTGCCACAGACCCATTAAACCAGAAGCTGTGCCCGACTGTGTCTATGAACTGATCTTGGTGATAGTGATCAAGATCCAGGACCTGCAAAGTATACAAGAAAGTAGGTATCGTATGAGCTTTGAACACACTACAAATCCTTCAAATGGTGGAAACATACTCAACTAAAGGAAACAGGCCTAATTCCAAATATTAATGAAAAGACAGTATAAGTGAGCAGAGAGCAGGGAACACGCAAATTGTTTATGGTTTCGATACTTCCACTAGACACTTTTTTCGTCATAGCTTTAGTAAGTCTTACAACTTACATAAATCTGACTTCTATAGAAATGTATCCAAAAAATTTAAAGAAATATATTAGAAGCCAAAGAAAAAAACACACTGCAAACGCTAGCTTGCTCTACGGAGTATAAGTGCAACAATTACGCTCATTTATAAAATTCAAAGGTCGTGAAAATCGAAATCAAACTCACAAGCTGAAGTGAATCCTACAGGAATTTTTTCTATCTTATTCAATTTCACGTATTTGGATTGCACTTGGTCATTTCTTTCGTGTAAACCTAAGAAAAATAATACTCTATGTTGCAGAATTTGCGACTCAAATAACCCACTAAACAATGGAAAATTCTCTTTTGAATAAAAATGGCATAATGAGTGAGTTTTGTATAGATTGATTGATCACATTCAGTGGCGGAAGAAACATGGAAAACACTCGTTGATTTAAGATTTAAGGCAAGATTAATGGAATTCTTGAAAACATATTCTACAGCACAACATGAGACATCAGTTGACTAATGGCTTAAAGGTGTGTTTGTATGACAGATTTTAGAGCAATTTATGAAAATGACCTCAAGAAAACCATGCATGATCTTTTTTTGTTTCAGTGTTAATATTCATCATGCCTTTCAGATCAAATAGTTATGGGTCACAGATATTGTACAAG
>LPNX010779744.1:180349-216536 GCA_001517045.1 Pseudotsuga menziesii
TATCAATCTTGTTCTGTTGACAGATGCTACATTCCCAAACATGCTACATAATCTCCCCCTTGAGGCCCTTCCATGAGAACCTCTCTCTGATCTGCCTGTATGTCTTTAAGAAACCTTGATGCCCTGATAAAGGAGAATCGTGGGCTGCCTGAATGATCTTTTTCCTCAATGTGGATTCTGGAACGAGGTATATTCTGTCTTTGTAATAGATGATGTCATCCACAATCCTGTACCTGTCATCCTGAATTTGCCCGTCCAATAATTCGCAAGCGAATTTATTTTTGGAGTATTCCACTAAGAGAAGTGCCCTCCAATCCGTGGATATACTACTGAGAGATAATGGGGCTGGACGCCTGGATAATGCATCAGCTACTACATTAGTCTTACCTTTCACATACTCGATCTCGAAATCATAGGCTTGTACCTTGCTGCCCCATTTCTGCTGTCGCTCATTCAGTTCCTTCTGCTCCAGGAAATACTTGAGGCTATTATGATCGGTTTTGATTTTGAACTTACTGCCCACCAGGTACTGTCTGAATTTTGTGAGAGCATGCAAGATGGCTAGCATCTCCTTGTCATATATGGAGTAATGGCGCTCGTAGTTCTTCAGTTTACGGCTCTCAAATGCAATAGGGTGATGATTCTGCATCAACACTGCTCCTAACCCTTCCCCTGAGGCATCACATTCTACCACAAAAGGTTGTGTGAAGTCTGGTAATGCTAGAACTGGACAAGAACTCATAATAACCTTCATCTCGTCGAAAGTTTTCTGTGCTAAGTCTGTCCAAGTGAACGCTCCTTTCTTGGTGAGATCTGTGAGAGGTGCTACAAATTGGGAGAATCCCTTAACGTACCGACGGTAATAAGTACACAGACCTAGGAACCCTCTCAACTCTGTAACTGCTTTTGGTTCAGGCCAATCTCTGATAGCTCGGATTTTCTCCATGTCAACCTGTACTCCTTCTACATTGATTACGTGTCCTAAGTACAACATTTCCTTCATGCCAAACTCACACTTGGACATTTTTGCATATAGCAAATGCTCTTCTAAAATACTCAATGTTTCGTCCAGTTGTTTCAGATGTTCTTCCCAGGTTTTGCTATAAATCAGGATGTCATCAAAGAATACAAGCAAAAATTTACGTAGCTATGCTCGGAAGGTGTGGTTCATGCATGACTGGAAAGTGGGCGAAGCATTGGTGAGTCCGAAGGGCATGACCAAAAACTCATAGTGACCATAATGACAGCGGAAAGCTGTTTTGGAGATGTCCTGGTCCCTTACCCTGATCTAATGGTACCCCGAGCGAAGATCGATCTTGGAGAAGTATTGAGCTCCCCGAAGCTCATCCATGAGTTCGTCAATTCTGGGAATTGGATACCTGTTCTTAATGGTCTTTTTGTTAAGTGCTCGATAATCAATGCACATTCGCAGTGTACCATCCTTCTTGACCAGTACTACTGAGGATGCAAAGGGGCTAGAACTAGGCCGAATATATCCAAGCTCCACTAATTCTTTGATGGTTTTCTCAATCTCATCCTTGTACCTTTTGGGACGCCGGTAAGGAGAGGTGATGACTACTTGTGTTCCCTCCTCTAGCTCGATGATGTGTTCAAAACCTTGGTCTGATGGTCTACCTGATGGAAGGTCCCGAAAAACCTTTTCGTGTTTCTGTAGCAAGGCTTGAATGTCACTTGGGTGTTGTGTGCTGGTCTCTGGGGGTTTCCTGAAGGTGACCAAACATTCTGCAGCCCATTCTATATCATCCTATCGGAGCACTGCCTCCATTCTCTGTGATGAGACTGGTTTTGGGGGATAAGTGTTCATGCCCCTCAAAAATACCTTTTTGCCATCTGGCCCCTGGAACTCCATTTCCATTGCCCTGTAGTCTGTAGTGTATTTCCCTATAGAATAAAGCCACTAAACACCCAATACCACATGAATATCTGCTACATCCACTACATAGAAAGAGTCTGTCATCTGATAGTTACCTAAGGCAACATTTAGTTTTGGGATCCAGTAGTTGCACTCCATGCTGGAGTTCCCGGCTACTGCTACAGTGAATCCCTCGAACTTCTCGGTCTGAATACCTCTCTTGGCTACCCAAGCGGAGTCAATGAAATTGTGGGTGGCTTTCCCATCAATCAATACTCCTACTCTGTGACCCTGTACTACTCCCCTGACCCTGAGAGTATGGAATCTTGGTACTCCAGATAATGTAGCAATGACTCCCTCTGGTGTATCACCCTGGTGTGAATCCTCTTCTGTGGCCTCCTGCTCATCGTCGTCCTCATCACTATCTAAATACACCTCAATGTAGTGGGCCTCCGCCTTCCCTGCACACCTATGTCCCGGTACCCATGGTTCCTGACAGGTGAAGCATAGCTTCTTCCTTCTCAAGTCTTTCCTAGTGTCCTCATCTAACCAAGTTTTCTTGGGCACATCCTGCTGGAAAGGTTTCCTGTCCTTGTCCCTAACAAGAAAATTGGTTTTCAGAGGAAATTTGTTTTTGAGCACTGAATCCTGAAGATCCCTTGCCCTACTAATAGCATCATGCAGAGTGAGGGGTTTGTAGGCTTTCACCCATCCCCGTAGTGGCTCTATGAGGGCCTCAATGAATAACATAGTCAATCTGGTCTCTGACACATCTGTTACCATAACGGCTAGCCTCCAAAATTCTGAAATGAAAGCTTCTGCACTACCAGTCTGCTTGAGTTGAGCCAACTCCCTGAAATGGATCTCTGGATCTTACCTGTCAAACCTCTCTATGAGTTTCTGAGTGAACTCACCGTAAGAATGTATGGTGTTGTGACCCAATGTCACCAATCCGTGGTACCACCATTCGTGAGCTTCTCCGTCCAAGTGAAGTGTAGCCAACTTAATGGCATCTGTCTCTGTCATGGGGTTGAGTTGGAAATAGGTATCCAACTTTTGGACCCATGTTCTCGCTGATCCTCCGCGAGTCCCATCAAAGTTTGGGATGGTTAACCTGCCCAAGGTCTTCTGCAGCTCATAATTGTGATTGAAACCCTTGTTGAAATTCCTGGGCCTGTTCCTACTCTTCATGTTGCAAAAATCCGAGAAAGACATGGCAGCATGAAACTCATTCCCTAAGTCTTTGTACTCCTGCAAAATAAGCCCCAAAAGGCTCGCTAGGTTCTACCTGCATGACCAGGCCCCCTACTGTATCTGCCAAGAAGTGAGGCATAGTAGGCCTGATAGTAGGTCTGTTGTATATGTGCTAAGTGTTCTGGATGTTAGTGTACACCATCTTTCCACTGCTACTTGAAGATCCCCGATCTACCGGTGAGGGAGGTGTACTGTTGATACCTATTTCCGGTTTCGCTGATAGTCTATTGATTGCATTGAGGACTTCTTTTTGTCATTTGGCTAAGTCTTGCAATGCAGAGACCAAGCTCCGAAACTCCATCCGATCCTCCTCTTCTCCCGTTCCTTTTCCCCTCTCTGAATGTTTACCTGTTTGTTCCATGTCTGAATTGGTATCTTCTAGTTGGATATCTTCAAATTCTTCTGTGTATCTACTCTTCCTCCTCCTATAGGTTACAAAAGGATCTCCTTCTGTATTCATCTACTTTTCATCTCTTAAGCCCACAGCTGGCCAAGAAAACAGCTCTGATACCACTGTAATATCCCAAATCCCGATATTTTCTATTTCTAAGCAAAAAGGCTGATACAACTGGGCATGCAAACTGCCATGCAAAAATCCCTATTTTATAGGAAAAATTAGGGTTAGGGTTTGTGAGATAGAATGAACACTTACCACTGATAAGCCGGCTGGACTGCTCCGGAGAAAGTATGCAAGCACTGAGAGCTGGATCGGAGATGAACTGATCTCCTCTGCTTACGGTGAACCCCCAACAGCAAGACGCCCAGTCAGAAAAGGGTGACGCCCTCAGGGAAGGAGGTGTCCGATGGAGCTGCGGATTTGCGGGGCTGATAGCCTTTCCGTGCCGGAGAGAATGCCTGATACAAGAGTGATTTCTGAGTCCTCTAGGAAGGATAGCAACTTTCTTTTGAGAGACAGCTGCTCACGCCCCTGGAATCCCGAAACTGCTGATAACTGTTCCGGATGAGCACGGATGGATCTGATAATCACCGGGTACCGGAGTATGATGCTGATGATGAGAATGGTGCCTGAGTTTCAGAAGGAAACTGAGATCTGAAGGCCCCACAGCTGATTAGGGCTTTACTGCTGAAAACCCCCCCTTTACGGCTGCACACGTGTCCTTGCAACGATCTATACCATATGCTAGATAACTGATGAATGAATGAAGAACAAGTGGTGAACCAGTATGGCTTACCCTGAATAAGACTAGGGCAGATGTTTCACTGCCGAAATCCTGTTAGCTGAAGACTCCGTCTCCAACCCCAACTGTTGTGCTGCACGTTGTGCTGCTATCCAAGAGCTCCCAAAATAATCATCATCAAAAGTGAAGTCTCCTCTCGCTTTATCCTCTATTTATAAAGTTCAACTGCGCAAAACCTAATCTTTGACCTAATTAGGTCACTTTATCTTCTAATTTGTTGTTGACTTGCATGCATGCGGATGGAGACTTAAAGAGTGCATGCATCATTAAATAATGCTTGGATGGCATGCACGAAGGTGGCCTTTGGCCCTGGTGGCCCTTCTTGACCAAATGATGATGCCCTGGATCTTCTATGGATGGCATTAGTCCTCAGCTGATTCCCTAGCTGTTAGTAACCGCTCGAACCCACAGGAATTACATAGGTTAGTGGTTTTGGGCCTCAAGGCCTAATTGGAAGAGGACATTACAGCGTTGTAGCATATATTATATGGATTATATGTTATATATATAACATATAGTTATAACAAATTTTTCCCAACTTAACCATCCACCAATGCATATCCGCCAAACATAACGTATGCCAAAACCACTGTTAGGTCTGCCAAACATGACCATTTGGGAACTGCCACGTGGAATCTTTTCATTGGCCCTGAAAGTGCCATGTCTCAGCATATGATTGGTCCACCTCAAAAGTTACCCAATCAGCTTGCCACATCACCTTCCCAGTCACCCATTGCCACAACAACACTGCCTTGCCACATGTCACCTTGTCGGCTTGCCATGTCACCTATGGTGGGTCCCACTCCCACGTCAGCAATGCTGACTATGCTACCACATGGTAGCCTGTGGGCCCCACAACCTGCTCTGCCTTTTGCTGTTGCCAAGAAACTTCAGAATGCAATATCTTGGTCATACAAACTCCATTTAACGAACGAAAAAGTGTTCCGGAATCAGTGCGACGAGAGCTACACAATGGTGGAGTTTTCAAGTCATTTTGAGACTGTCGATTTTTGAGCTATCTAGAGACCTCCTGGATCATTCCTCCCCACTAAGAAGCTTTTGGTCCACCAAAAGTGGTTTTTATTCATAATTCAAGCAAGAGCATTTTTGTCTCGCTTGTCCTGTATCATTCATCCATTTTTCCTGAAACATGTACATTTGTCTCATTACAACAATAATCACAACTGCACTAACGTTATTGAGCACATTAATCCCATTGACTATCACATCTACATTCACTACTGCTGCAATCAACCATATACTGCTGAACAGTAGAAAGCTGAATAACAAAACTAAATATAAAGATGTGAAAGAGAATGCACCCACATCATGCTTTTCATTCCTAACAGGAACAATGTTCATCATAGAGTTTTGATGCATTGACACTTCCATTTCATGCTTAGGATTGCTTTCATCCTTAGTTTTCACAGATACAAGTGTCAAATTCTTGCTTGCATTGACTACCCTTTTCAATTGTCCCGTAGTCACAAAAGATCTATTGCTTTTAATTGAATGAGAATGCACAATGTATTTGATTCCTTCCTTAAACAAATGATACTAATTTTGTTCTCTGTAAAAGATAGCCTTTCTATCATACAAGTACGAGCTTCCCAACACAATCCCACAGATGTCCAATGGCACCACATCAAATTCAACATCATCTATAAACCTAGATGTTATTGCAAACTTGAAAATGCATTGTTTTGTTGCATTCATTTATCTTTGCACACCCATCCCAATGGATAAGGCTTTTTATGTGGTTGTGTTTCCAATCCCAATTGTTTAACAATCTCTTCTGAAATTAAATTCACTTGAGATCCACTATCTATGAGTGTGTCGATCTTAGTTTGTTTTGAAATAACCCTTATGTGGAACAATTCATTCCTTTTAGCATCTTCCAAATCAACATGCTTTTTAGAAGTAGAAGCACATGAAAAACCAATGCTAGAATCATTTCCAACAAGAGTTTTACCTTTCAAACCCATAATTGCTACCTTTGTTTCGATCCAAGATCTTGAACAATGGTTGTGGCCTTTTGCTGCCCTTTTGGAAACTTAAACCATTCTGGTTTCAATTCCGGATGCAATATCCAACACCTTGCATCTTCATGCCCTTTCTTCCTGCAATGTGAATATGAAAGCTTTGTATCACCTTTCTTCACAGTAGCTGCATGCTTGCCTTTCCCTCTTTCCTTTCCTTCTTTTGACTGACTGGATTCAGCTGAAGAAAAATCATGAACACCCTTCTCTTTTGATTCAATGTGCGTAGCTTGCACACATACCTCATCCAGGTTAGTCGAATTAAACATAAGTATTGTATGACGCAAATAATTATGCAATCCTCCTATAAGCTTAAGAAGAGTTTCTTGAGTGCAAAGAGGTATACCCAAAATCAATTTCTGAATTCCTAAGTGTACTCTTGTACATTCTGACCTTTACCTTGCTTTAAGTTTTTCCAATCCATCATGGCTTGTTGGATGTAGCCTAATGGATAAAATTGCTTCTTTAACGCTAAAGTAAACTCATACCAAGGAGATAATTTTACCTTTTGTAAGGAGGTCTTCCTGTGTCTTACTCTCCCACCAGATGAGTGCGGTGCCTTTAAGACGGAAAGTAGCTAACTGGATTTTGATTTGATCATCCACAAGATTTTGAATCCTGCAATACACCTCAATCTGCTTGATCCAATCATCTAGTTTTTCAGCATTAAGTTCAGCATTATACATAGGCAATTCAAACTTAATATCAAGTTTCAAATAAGGTAAATCAGACTTGGCCTTCTCAAATTGTTTCTTTGGATTTGAAGAAGCAGTACTGGAACTTCCAGAAGAGGAAGAAAATGGAGAAGAAGGTTCAGAAGGGTCTTTTATTTTTCCTGAAGCATTATCCTTTTGCTTTCTCCTTCTTTCTTTCCTTCGTTTCCAACCTCTTTTGATAATCTGCAAACAACTTTTCAACTCTATCTGCCATCTGATAGAAAGCTTTGCGGAATGCCTTCTCATCTTCTTCTCGGCAATCTTCACTTGCCATTTTCTTTCTTCTTCTTGAGCCAATTTCTGCATCAAATGTTTCAAGCTCTCCTTCACCTCGTTGAAACCTGGATCTGGTAAGCATTCACAACTTGCACAAGCAGTTAACCGACTCTGATACCATAACATGATCCGTCGGATCTCAACTTAGTGTGCCATTATAATTGTGAATGTAAGTTACATAGCTTGCATTGTAATAGTTTTGTTAATTAAAAATGCATTAATTAAACTTGCAAATGCACAAATTTGAAACTATTGCAAACTGAAACTGACATGAACAGCAGAAATAAGAGACAAGACACAAAGAAGATTAATAACGGAGTTCACCCATATGTTTTGGGTTATGTCTCTGGGATCGCTTCTCAATTGGGATCCGTTTTTATTAATGATGCAAGCTTTGTTTGCTTTTGTTACATCAAAATTTCTGATCCTTTGTCTTCTGAATTCTGTCTCCAAGCCTCCTTCATCAGATAGCTCTCATCTCCAACTTTCCAACGCTTCTTTCCGTTCAGAAAACGGACAAAGAATGGCAAAGTTATGCCCAAATCCTTATTACAAGCAGAGATAAGACAATATAATTTCGACTCTTTACCAAGTCATGCCTCTTGGTCTAATGGTAAAAGCATTAGCTTTATAACTTATAAGCCATAGGTCGACCATTCAAATCCCATGCTTGGCGCTTTTTGTTCTATCTTTTGCAAACTACTCCCACAAAATGATATTATTCTTGGCTTATTTTAAGACACAAGCTCCGGATTTCTTGGTTATTCGGTAGATTTTTTGGTGTTTGACCGCAGGTGGTTGCGGGTTCAAATCTCTGCGCAATTGTTTTTTTTTTGTTGTAATGCGTTGTAGCATATATTATATGGATTATATGTTATATATATAACATATAGTTATAACAAACTTTTCCCAACTTAACCATCTGCCAATGCATATTCACCAAACATAACGTACGCCAAAACCATTGTTAGGTCTGCCAAACATGACCATTTGGGAACTGCCACGTGGAAGCTTTTCATTGGCCCTGAAAGTGCCACGTGTCAGCATATGATTGGTCCACCTTTATAAGTTACCCAATCAGCTTGCCACATCACCTTCCCAGTCACCCATTGCCACATCAACACTGCCCTGCCACATGTCACCTTGTCGGCTTGCCACGTCATCTATGGTGGGTCCCACTGCCACGTCAGCAATGCTGACTATGCTGCCACATGGCAGCCTGTGGGCCCCACAACCTTCTCTGTGGTTTGTTGTTCCCAAGAAACTTCTGAACGCGATATCTTGGTCATACGAACTCCATTTGACGAATCGAAAAGTGTTCTGGAATCAGCACGATGAGAGCTACACAATGGTGGAGTTTTCAAGTCATTTTGAGACTATCAATTTTTGAGCTATCTGGAGACCTCCTGGATCACATGTTTGTAAAATTAGTTGATGCATCGACACATGTAAAAGATGCAACTCTTTTATGCGAGTTGATGGATGGGTTCATCCAGGATACCGAGGTGCACAATGTTGTGCAAGCTATTTCAGATAATGTAGCTAATTATGTGGCTACTAGTAGGATGCTTATGGATAGGTACCCCTCTTTGTTTTGGACTCCATGCGTAGCTCATTGCATTGATTTGATGTTGGAGGACATGGGGAAAATTCCCTTTATCAATGTGGTGATTGATCAAGCTAGGGCCATCCCCAAGTTCATTTACAACCATGGTTTTGTTCTTAGTTTCATGAGGAGGCACACCAAAGACAAGGAGTTGAAGCGTCCTGCAATCACGCGTTTTGCCACCAGATTTATTACTCTTCAGTCTTTGCTTCAATGTCAATTTGAGTTGAAGCAAATGTTTGTTTGTGATGAGTGGCATGATTGTGCTTACAGCAGGAGAGAGGATGGCAAAACCATTGCCAAGCTGGTGTACACTGGCGCCTTCTGGGAAGGAATGGAGGAAGTGTACTCGGTTAATGAACCTTTAGTGAGGGTTCTACAACTTGTTGATGGTGATAAGCCCGCAATGGGCTATTTATATGAGGTCGTGGATAGGACCAAAGAGACCATTCGGAATTTCTATGTGGGAAAGGGTACCCCAGGGCATGACAAGCACATGTTGTTATGGGAGTTGATTGATACTCGATGGACTGGGATGCTTCATCGACCCATTCATGCAGCAAGACTCTTCCCCAACCCCGCATTTGCCTACAAATGCAATTTTGATTTTGATGGTGAGGTTTTGGAGGGGCTTCTCACTTGTATTCAGAGGATGATACCTGATTATTGCACTCGCAATGCAGTCAACCGCGAGATAGAGGTGTATCGGGATGGTACTGGAGTATTTAGCTTTGCTAATGCTATTCGTGACAGGACCGAATTCATGCTAGGTAAGTTATTAACTTATTAGACGGTTTTAAGTTTTCACCTTTATTTGAAAGATGAATTATCATTTATTTATATTTATTTCCTATTTTAGTTTTCCAAAGTTGAATGTAATGAAATGTAATTTAGTTATCTTTGTTTCTTGTTTGGTGTAGCCACATGGTGGCAAACTTATGGTGTGAGGACACAAAATTTATGGAAATTTTCCTTCAGAATCCTTAGCCAAACCTGTACAGCTTCAGGATGTGAGCGGAATTGGAGTGTATTTGAAAAAATACAGGCAAAGAGATGCAGAAGGTTAGAAACTTAGAACTTAGAATTTCAACAAAGCAATTGCATTTAAATTTTTAATACAATTTATGAATCTACGATCCTCTAAGATATTATAATTTATTAATTTATTACCCTCTAGACTCGTAATTTTTTTTTATTACCCTCTTACAGGTTGGAGTTCACACGTATTAATGACTTGGTGTATGTCCATTATAACCTCCGCTTGTGAATGGCACAGATACAAAAATAACCAGATGCAAATGCCATCTCCTTGGACAATATTGATATATTGTCTAAGTGGAGGGTGGAGATTGAGACTCCTATCATTAGAGGAGGGGCAAGAGGAGGGGCAAGTGGAAGAGGAGGAGGAGGAAAAAACACCCTGTAATAATGCATTGATAAATAAGTCGTAAGAAGACAAACCTTTTACATAATGTCATCATGCTAACTCATTTTATTACAATTCTCCATGGGGTATGAACATGTTAAAAAAAAATTTAAAATGGTATAGGAAGGCCTGCAAGGACTTCTGAACTTGAAAATTGAACAAGTGATTGTTCATCTTTGGCGACTCATTTAGAAATCCAACTTAGTGCAACTTAGTTGGTAACAATGACCACTGTAGGTGTTGGCCAATGTTATCTTAAAGAGTCTAGAAATTCCTTTCTTTAAATATAAAGATGATGTATAATAGATATACAAAGTGGTTGACCTCAAAGGCAAAAACACTGCTGAAGATAATTGTAGAGCTCAATGAGACTTCCTGTAGATGACTGAATCTGCAATGTACCTTATTTCCAGCTCATGAGCAAGGACTATTCTCAGTATATTTCAGTGGCATATGTTGGCCATATGTATCCTCAAGTGACGGACAGTGCAATCCCCAACATCCACTATTATTCATAGTCACAATAGATACACTGAGATTCATGAAATAAGAGTGTTTACTTGGAAATGAAGGGACCAACAAATGATATATCTGTCTAAGTCACCTGACACGGGGACACGGGACACGAAGGACACAAGGATTCGAGTGTCCGACACGGGCACGGTGACCCCTGGAATCAGGACACGTAGGACACGTTATATATATATATATATTATATATATTAAAAATATAGACATATAGATCCAAATTTTTACAAATATTCAATAGAAATCAAAATCAATGCACATTTAACATTAGTAATTACACATTTAAATCCTTCAAATCTTCTTCACCTGCACACCAAACACACTTTAGAACCCTCTCCACACTTGCAAATGATAAAAAGAAAGTGAAATTTTTTATTTAAAGCAATTCTGGGCGTTTTTTTAGTGGAAAAAGTGTCATGTTTTCCAGACACGCACTGACAGTCCTCGGACACGCGTGTCCGAAAACAAGACACGTTGCAAAGACGTGTCGGACACGTTTTGTCAACGTATCCGTGTCCGACACGAGGACACAGGACATGCAGGCCCTTTTGGACGAATCCGATTTCATAGTCTGTTATTGAAGATGATAGTGGCCCCCTTGAGAAGATTTCCCTAAACATAACGCTCTTCAATTGTAGTATGAAGCGGAAGCCATCTCCAATGGTGGCCCACGATTTGGAATGTATTGAGACTTCTTCTCTTAACAATGCTTACGACCTTTCCAAGTGAGGAATCGACCCTACTCCAAGTCTCACAACTCAACAAAAATGAGAGGTGTGGAGTCCTTGCTCCTAGTCTCATGCGACCTAGTCGAATGGAGATGCGGCTTGCTAGGATGGCCGCACAACCCTTCCACTTCTCATGATTGTGCAAGAAAAGAGATCCAATCTTCCCTAACCCTCACGATCTCTCATAAGTTCTTCACGGATTTAAAATTTGGTGTAACCAATCCTTATGTCCTCCACACGTGCTACAGTTGTCTTCAAGATAAACAAGATGGACTTCTCCTAACAATCATTTCGGCCTCTGTACAATCGGTCTCTCCCAACAACTAATTGGCTTCTCCCAAACTTTATTTCTTGTGCTAATCGCGCCTTTCAAAATCCTCTCAGCCTCCAATTTATGATGTCTATTGTAGTAGTGGTGATGGCCCCAAAGATGCCCACGCAACCCACATTGAAATTCTCACGGTACTGTAGTGAGAGGAATCGAGCCACCCCAAGTGGCAAATTGACTCTAAGAACGGCTTTTCTCGCTACGACAACAAATCGAGCCTTGAGCCTTGTTGTCGCCTTTCATGCACCTTGAGATTAGAGTGGAAGAAATCTACAAGCCACTGGGTTCGTCCTTCGGGGAAAGTATCGAGTCAAGTGTTGTCACCTGAAACTTGATGACTTTGTTTATGCAAACTCCTAACGAAGCCAAGGGGGGTACACCATAAAAGTTACTAAGGTTATTAGGCTTTAGAATTTGTAAATGAGTAAGTTATTTTTAGAAGTTTATTGAAAAGAAAACTGAGACGAGATTGCAATAACGAAATTAACATCACAACATATAAATCATATAATCATTCAACATGTGATGAATCTAAGAAAGGGATTGTATGATAAAAAGCAAATAGACCAGTGCCAAATGGAGTCGAAAATGCAGTATTGTTGTAATGCCAAATGTGTTGCAAGTGCTCTTGGTAAGTTTTAGTTTATTGAAAGATGAGTTGATTAAACAAGAGGGGGATTCCCAATATACCACAAAGGTACGAGGAATGTGTCCAGACTCACTAAGTGTGGATCCACATAGGAAAATGTGGGCTAGATGGAGTCACGAGGGTGTGTCCAACACTACACCAAATGAGGGTGTATCCTGGCAGGGCCCCACGGTCACTCTCTAGTGGTTCCCGCTTTCTTTGTCAAATATGTCCACACGAAGCAAAACAAGACACTGGATTTTTGTCTTTGGGAGGTTAATTGGAAAAGTGAAAAACTAATTACTAATCACTCAATCCATTTCTAGTATGATCAACTAGTCGATCAAAGCCGCAGAGATCCAAAGCATACGGGGAAGGATTCTTGGTTAATTTTAAGGATTTTAAAGCTGGTTTTTCTTGTTTATTCACCCCAAGAGTCTCTTTTCTAGTTCAGCACTCGGGCAAGCCCTTGTCCGTGAACCGTAATTCGAGAAAGCAAGGGACTTCGTTTTAACAAAAGCAAGAGACTGAAAAAGGAAATTGTTTTCTAACTACTACACTACAAATGTAGTGAGTTCGTATCCTTTTACTTTGCAAAATAAGATTGTAAAAATAAAGTGCTAAAAGTATACAATCTGCAAAAAAGTCAATTACAATGTTCCTACGTCTTGAGTGAGTTTGTGGTCCATTATTTGGAACAAAGCCAACATTATTTGGAACAAAACCACATCTCCATAAGGTGATGCGCCCTCTCCTCGAAAGCTCCACCTCCTAACGAAGGCTTGCCACACATGCTAATGTGACCCTCTTATGAGAGAGGGCACATCCTCATCTTGAGTGCAAGTCGCCACCACTCCAACAAGATGCCAATCAACTTGATCTTGTCCCCAAACAACTCGCCTTACCATTAGATCAGATGCCAACACACTTGACATGTTCTCGACATGTCTCCTTTGATTTAGGAATTTAGATTTTTTGGATATTGTCCAATTTTTAACACTTTTTGGGTTTTTTCGAGAGAAATTAATTTAAGTGAAAAAATAATCACTTAAATACTTTGGAAAGTGGGTCTTGGGTGCTCCAAATCAGAAAACAAGCACCCCCATGGAAAAATCTCTTTCCTAACCACACTTTTATTACATTCTGAACTTTTTTAATTAACTTATAAAAAAATTAACCCATTTTAAAGGGAAAAAAATTATTTGCGAAAAATAAAAAACACCTAGGGGAGACTTAACACATGTTCATACAACTCTAAAATATTTCCTACCGTGGTTATATACATTGACACATGAACTTTAATAACCTCCTAAGGCCTAACCACCAAGATGACCATTCCAGCTTCAGAGAAGCGGCTGGAAAGCTTGAAAATTATACACAACTTGTTCAACAGTGTTCATAGTTTGACTGGAATGCTCATGCTGGTCAATGTTATCACATACATTGTAGTTGGGCTACCATGATGCAACAGATGGATATTTTATATTTTTCAGATCCAGTCTTATATACATGAGGATACAACATGGATTGATTATCAGCATGAGCCATATCACAGAGATATTCAAAGCATCATTCAACACTAGACACAGAGCAGTCCTTTGTCATGACCGAGATTTCCTAGTCCATTGAGATGACCTTGGTAGAGTCATAGTCCATTCTAGCATGGTAGCAGAGATGGTACATTCTTGATAGACAGAGTGGAATTCAAGTAGAGACTTGTATATGGTGAGATCAAATATATTGCTTCTTGTTTTTAGTTTGCTCTCTAATTTATGTTAACACCTTTGACTTAATATGCTATGATGATTATGGTGACATATGTTTATTTGACTATTAATGTGATGCCTAACTTGTGTTATGAATGGTTGGAAATCTAATATACAAGGCCAATGCCTATGCCATGCTTTATACAAACTTAGATTGGCTTGTTATGCTGGTTTCACCTTGTCACCTTTCCTTGTGCATTCAGTTTTCATTCGTATTGTTTTATCCTTTCAGTTATGACTTCGACTTGTGAGATTGATGAGTTTTTCTCCACTTTGCCCCTTGTGCATGATGGACCCCATGTATGTATTGTGTCTCTAGCTCTGGAGAATATGGCTTGGTTCCTTGCCTTCTTCTTGTATGATACCTTGAGGAAGGGATGTGCAACCTATGTCACCGGATGGTTTTCCTTTAGTCCTCAAACCAAGTGATCCCAATAAAAGTGTCTTTAGACACTAAGTGCATCGAAATGCATAAATGCTAAATATAAACGATTCAAAAGGCAAGCTGCAATTAGTAGTGCTTCTAAGCACTAAATCCTAAATGAAGTAAATGTTATAAAACTAGTTAGTGGCCAATGGATAAGCACTCATCCTTTGTTTGATGTAAGGTCATTTTCCCTTACAGGGAAACAGGGTGGCAAACCCATCGAGGATATGGACACCCGCTGGTAGAAGGGCTAGGCCGAGTCATTATTTGGATCCCAAAAGGATATCCAAGGCACCTGCCCTTGGAGGCTGGTTAATATCTTGTGTAATGTTAAATGCTTGAAAGTTAAATCTTTATGAAATGTTAAATGGATACTTGATAGACTCTAAAGGAAACAAGCCCAAGTACTCTACCCATTTGTGAGGCACTGTTACCGACTAGGTTGCATCTAGTCGAACTTTCAGTGAGTCGCCAAAGATGAATAAACATTTGTTCAAACTCAGAGCTCAGAAGTCCATTGAGCCTTCTTGCCCCTTTTATTTTGTTTTTGTACCACATGTTCATACCCCATTGGGGAAGTTGTAAAAAATGTGTCAGCACGGTTTTTTGTTGGAAAGAACTTGGCTTCCTAGGACTTGGTTATTAAGCCAATTATTCCAAGGTGTTTTTTCCCTTGTTAATTATGCAATGTTGAATAAGCAATGCATAATTTTTGAGTTTTTCACCTGCTCCTCCAAAGTTGGAATGGTCGTCTTGCTGGTCAAACCCTAGGAGGTTATTAAAGTTCACGTGTCAATGTATATGAACGTGCTAAACATGGATTTTGAGTCGTATGGACATGCGTTAGGTCCCCCTAGGTTTTTGTTCGATTCTGAGAAAATATTTTTTCCGCTTTTTTAGACATTTTTTAATGGTTTAATTAAAAAATTTGTAAATGGCATACAAACTTGATCCAAAGGTGGAATTTGGTGTGGAGATGCTCGTTTTCACACTCGAAGCATACTCACTATCCCAAGACTTGTTAACGCCTTTCACACACCTGGGGGGGACGTGGCAGAAATCTTCAAGCCACTCGATGTGTCCTTGGGGGCAAGTCTCGAGTCAAGGCTGTCACCTTGTTCTTGACTCCTCTATTTAGGCCAACTCCTAACGAAATCAAGGGGGGTAGAACTTATTGCCGCCTAATACACACTTTATGACACGGGGAAGTCTCCAACCCGCTTTGTGTGTCCTTGGGGGCAAGTTAGAGCTGGGGACCACTGTCACCACAGTCTACCAACTCCTCCGTTTAGGCCAAATCCCAACAGAGCCAAGGGGGGTAGTCCCTACATGAAGGTTTATTAACAATTTAGTTAAAGGGATTTTATTTTATTAAGGTTACAAAATTACAAGATCAGTGCCTAGATTAAATGGAATCAAAAGATTACAAGTTACAAACTTACAAAAGAATTAAGAATAATTATCCACAGTTGTTTAAGCTAAGCAAGATCTACAATATTAACAATATGGACAAATGCTAAAGAATAGTTAAACAAATATACAATGATACCTGAAAAGAAACAAGATATGCACCAGATGAACAAGTTATTATGTCAAAGATCAAACAACAGATCGCTTTCAAGTTACAAGATTAAACAATGTTTTACTCAAGCGTGCCACAGTTCTTTAAAGATATTATACTTGAAAGTGCAAGGTACTGAAATGAAATTGAGATGCTTGCAAGATGTACTTGTAAAATGAAAGCCTTGAAAAACAAGGACTTTGAAGCAAATACAGAAACTGAAATGTGGGTAAGACGTTTTGAAATGTATCTTGGTTCGTTTTAATAAATTTTATTTAAAGTTGAAGTCTTTGATTAAGTTTTAGATCCGGTGGTGTGACTACCCCAATCTAGTATTTCTCAAGTCAAAGAGGGAATGCTAGTGCGCTCAAAACAGTGGAAACAAGTCCACTGTAGCTCCCAGGTCAAACCCCAATGCCCCGGTGCTCAACAAGGAGGACGTAGAACGCCTAGAGACCCCCCATGGTCTTCTACTCCAACTAGCTTCCAAGGTCACTGTTTTTAATCAACCGGAAAAATAGCAAGACGGATGCCTATTAAACTAGAGCCCCTAAGCCTCTTCGCTTTTCATACCCTTACCTGAGTTCCCTAAAGGGAGATAACAAGGGGGCAGAGGATACACGAACAATTTAGGTTGTATATTTTAAGTAAATTGTAGATTTGTTTTTACAATAAGCAAAATAAATTACAGAATTAACAAGTTAATAGAGTCAACCTGAGCGTTATCCCTTATGGGAGGCGCCGGTACTTGATCTCTGGACAATTAAGAAATGAAATTGCTTTGCAGGAAAGTAAAAGATTGCAGAAAGTAAAGTGAGCTAATTAAGGTTTCCTACAGCCCCCAAACCCCTCCATTTTTCATACCCTTGATCAGAGTTCCCTAAAGGGAGATAACGGAGGGCAGAGGATACACGAACGGATGTTAGGTTGTATATTCCTTCAAATCAGCAAACTAGGTGACAGAAAGTAAAGATCTAACTAAATGCTTTGTTTGAAAAAGAAATGCTTGAAAGTAAACTAATCTAAACAAAATATACTAACCACACATCAATCTCCCTAAAAGAGAAGGTGGGTAAAAAAATGCTAGAAAAATATTAGATCTACTTGAAAATGAAAGCACAACTACTTATCTACTTCCTACATCTACTTCCTACCTAATTACAATATGATTACAAATTACTTTGAAATCTTTTAAAGAATACCCACGAGGAGACTCTCTCGAGGCTTACAAATAGCTAGAAAATAGAGTAAGAAGATAAGAGGTTGAGCCCTTTTGAAATCAGTTGCAACTTGAGGTGTTTTAGATGTGATTTGGGCATAACCTCCCCTTGCAAACAGTGAAACCTGCTAAAAACCAGCAAGCTTTGACAGGAAACTCAAAAGGAAGTTAAAAAATGTTAGTATAAAAATACAGAAATTTTACAGTAAAAATCTGGGTTTTAAAATATCAGAAAATTGAATATTAGAGGGATGAAAATTGCATTTTCAGCCACCTAAAACACAGTAAGAAATCAAATCTGAAATATATCATAAAAATATAACATGAATCTATTAAAGGAAACTAGATTTTGCTACTAAACAATAACAAAACTATTAGTTCCTAAAACAGAAAACAAAATTAGAGATTAGGGCCTTGGAGGGAGAATTTTTCCAAGCTTGGATCCCTGCAAAGAGTTTAGCTAAAGCTGCAAAATTCACACATAGAGATGAGAACACCATAAATCATGCAAAAACCTTTGCAAAATCTTACAATGTTAATCACAAGTGCAAATATAAAAACTTCTACCTACAAGTCTCTCCACAAAAACCTTTGTGGAGAGCTTCTATGATAAATAATGCAACAATAACCAACCATAAACAGTTACCTCACTCTTCAAGCCACAAAATGGGTGCACCAACAAATGTATCCTCCAAAGATTGATGTATTATAAACCCCAATTGGGCAACAACATTACAATAGCCAAAGAAAACTTGAGAGAAAAGAATAGAGAAGAGAGGGATAAGAAAGTATTTTGGTAGCATAACCATGCTCCCTAGAATCATCATAAAATGAGAGGAGGGGCCTCTCTTTTATAGTTGAAAAGATCTCAAACCCACTCCCAAATCAAGGGTCCAAAACATAGATCTAAACTCTAGCTCTCCTCCACCCTTAGATCTAGGTTTGTTGACTTTGCAAGCCATCCACCAATCATAAGCAAGGGTGTCTTTTCAAATCAATGGTCAAAAAGATAGATCCATGTCACAATGAAGCTTAACCCTTAGATCTAAGGTTTCCATGACTCAAGTGGGACCCCCTTTTGACTCAAATTTTAATTTTATTATTTTAATTTTTTATTGTTTTAATTTTTTATCTTTTATTTTTTTATATTTTATTTAATCTTTTATTTTTATCTTTTATTTTTAAAATTTCTATCTTTTTATTCTTTTATTTTTTATCTGTTATTTTATCTTTTATTTTAAATATTTTATTTTATTTTACTTTTTATATGGGGCTTCCTTTAACTCAAATTTTGATTTTGATTTTATTTATTAATCTTTTATTCAATCTTTTACTTTAAATCTTTTTTATTTTTATTCTTTTATTTTTATTTTTTTTTATCTGGGGCTTCCTTTGACTCAAATTTTGATTTTTTATTCTTATCTTTAATTATTTAGTTTTTATTTTTTAATCTTTTATTTAAATTTTTTACTTTAAATCTTTTATTTTTTATCTTTTATTAAGACGAGGGGCACCCCACTTGGGAAATCTTCAAAAATTTCTTTTGACCATGGGGGGTTTATTTAAATAAAAATTAACTATGATTAGCCGCCTCCCAATCTTAATTACCATGGCCTTATTTGATTTTTTCCTTCAAAATCAAATAATTTAATTTTTCACCCTTGGAAATTAAATTAATTTCCTAGGAAAAAAAAACCTTGTCTTAACCAAAATTGGTCTAACTTCCCAACTCCTTGTCAGAATGACATGAGACTTGAACCAATGGCTTAGGGGGTGTTATAGCTTTTTCATTTGCATTCATAGCCCCTATTACAAAATGCCAAGGTTCAAGAAATTATATTATTACATCGAAACTTAATTAATTAACCACCAAATGGTAAAATTAATTAATTAAGAAAAAATCCAAATAGAAATTAAAATCCTAACGAAATTCTGCAAAACTACAAGATATGGCTAGCATGGTCATGGACAACAACTTGAAACCTTAGCCACCTCATGGGCTTGATTATCAGAACGCCAATTCACCACTTTGGAGGATTGGTGAGTGAAAAACCCAACCAATTAAAATTGTTAATTAACAAAATTAACTGGAAGGGGAAAAAAAACACTCGATGAAGAAGACTTCCCTGATAATAAAGTCCATGGTGACATCCTTAGAGGAATGACCCATGATGACATATAAAGTTACATTAATTATCCCACGTAGGGGAGCAGACATTCCGCGTACAAAAGGGGCATAATTGCCCTGCTGAATGAAAAATCCCCAGAATTTTTCCATGGTACAAACTGCACATAATGTACATCTTCAATGTACATGAGGTTGCCACCTAGTTGAAATAGGTGGGCAACAAAACCTCTTTAGTCGCTAAGGCTATTAAGGCTTAGTGTTACGGTGAAGATTAAATTACTTAGAAGTTTGATGAAAGCCAATGCTAACACAAGATATTGCAACAGGATTTAAATCACAACAACATATAGATCAATGTATGATATATCAGAGCACATAAAAATAGATGATTATATAAAATAAAGAACCAGTGCCAAATGGAGTCCACAGATAAAAAGTGTTGTTGTATTGTTGAAGAGGAAAGTGTTGCAACTTCTCTTGGTCAGTTTTAAAATTAATGTGGAGATGAGTTGATTAACTTACGGGGAAAAGGGAACTCCAAATATACCCGAAGGTATGAGGAGTATGTCCAAAATCATTATCCGATGCGGATCCCCGCAAGGAATACGTGGGCTGGTTGGAGTCTCTGAGACGTGCTCAACACTACACCAACAAGGGTGTAGCCTAACGGTGTCTTGAGGTCGCTACCCAATTGTTCCTGATTCCTTTGTGGATTTTGCCACTGCAACGAATTAATTCGAGGCGTTGGATTTTCCCCTAGGGAGGTTAATTGGGGAATGAAAACTAATTAGTCTAGTCACCCATGTTGCGTTTGATGCAGCCAACTGTTCGAACAAATCGCAGCAGTGCAGAGCATACACAACGAAGTCTAAATGATTTTAAAGATTTTATGAATAGCGTGTTTGTTAAAAAGGAAAAAATTGACCTCCAAGAATCTCTTTTGGTTCAATCGGGAAAGCAAGGAGGGGTAGATTTTAGTTATGTTTTTATAGTGAAATTAACAAGTGCAAGAAAATACAAAGAAATTTATCTAATTAATCTACAACGAATCTCTTTCCCCTTTTAGGTCACTCGAGAAATCGTGGGATAAGTTGTAGTATTACTTTGAATATGGAATGATAAGATTTTGCAATATTAAATAAAGCATACTCTCCTGCAGATAAATAAAACAAACTAAACTAAAGCAAAAATGAGAAAAAAATAAAAAGTGCAAAAAAGGGACACCGACGTAGATCCCCCCTAGGGGGATGGAGAGTGGGCTCAAAAGAGCCTATTCGAAATCTTTTTTATTGCTCGGTTACAATGCTTAGAAGAAATTCTCTTTGGTCCTTCTTATCTGGGATCCAAAGGCTTATAACATAGAGAAAAAAGAAGTCTGGCTGTGGGGGGAACTTTTGGGAAGCTCTGGATGTCCAAAAATTGTATTTTCGGACAAAGTTTCCTTCCCCTTTTTTATGGACCTGCTAAAAACCTGCAAGCAATATTAGTTTTAAAATGCCCAAAAACACTTTAGAAGTGTCTTTGGAAAATGCAAAAAATAATATAAAATTTTCTAAATTAAAACAATGTAAAAAAATGCAAAAATTTAACCAAGGAAAACAAGCGTTCCTTGGGATCTTGGTTTGCTTTTGGGCAACCAATACAATATGCACTTAATTGCCATATTTTTCTTTTAAACTTTGAAATAAAATTACCCTTAAACAAGTTAAGTGTTTCTTTTATAATGCTTCAAAAAAGGGTGATTTAAACTAGATCTCTTTAAATGGAACTTTGCATGCAAAACAAAACTGAACTAGATCCATATATGATTTTACTTAGTAAAATCGATCTAAGCAATAAGACTTTGAACAATAACCAATTTGAGGAAAAATTAATTTTTAAAGGAAGAAGAGGAAAAGAATAGTGCTTGATGGAAAGGGTATTCCAAATATACCCAAAGGTACAAGGAGTATGTCCAAAACCTTTATTCGACACGGTTCCCCGCAAGGAATATGTGGGTTGGATGGAGTCTCTAAGATGTGTTCAACACTACACCAACAAGGGTGTAGCCTAACGGTGTCTCGAGGTCACTACCCAGTTGTTCCCGCTTCCTTTATGGATTTTGCCACCACAACGGATCAAATCAAGGCGTTGGATTTGCGCCTGGGGAGGTTTAATTAAATGTGAAAATTAATTAAGCTAGTCACCAACGTTGCTTTTAATGCAGCCAACTGTTCAGTCGAACCGCAGCAGTGCAGAGCATACACAACGGAGCCTTGGTAAAGTTTTAAGGATTTTATGTGCAATGTGTTTGCTTGTTTATTAAAATGGGTTTGCTTAGTTAGATGTGAGAAATAAATTAATGCCCATTCTTGCTTTTGATTACCCCAAAGCTCAGGGCGAACCTGCGATGGGCAAGAGCATACACCGGAATGACAAATATTAATTCCAATTTTGAAGAAAAGGAAAATCTAATCTATACAACCTTTGAATGGATAGATTCTAAGCAGTATATCAGTTTTGCATATAAGGAAACTACAGTCAGGGATCTCTTTCAGGACAAAGCCTTACTCAGGAGGTTAAGACTAGGTTAGATCTAAAAATAAAACAAACACATAAATACTGGTAATTAGATCTAACTAGATGCAAAAAACATTTGAACTAATCTAGAACTTAAAAAAAAGTAGTAAATCAAATATCAATCACACACTCGACGATACAGGCCTCCCCAAAATGGGGAAAGGGGGGTGTGGGAGCCGTTATCCCACTTGCTCTTTATTAACTTTATTACAATATGTTTTTTTATGAATGAGGTTTCCTTTTGATCTTGGAAAGTGATAAAAAAGGCTTACAAAGCTTTCCAAAGAAGATGAATGAAGGAGGAATTTTGGATGCTCTGGATGACTAAAAATATAAAAATTCGGCAGCAACTCCTCTTTTTCCTCCGACCTGCTAAGAACCAGCGAGCTAATAATTGATAAATTAGTACGTTAGTCAATAAAATACACTAAAAAATCACACTTAGTATTTGTGCAAAGATAGAACTATTATGCTAGTTCAAGTACTAACTAGATCCAAGCTTTTAAATGTAAAATTGAAACATTTCCTAGATCTAGCAATGAGAGCAAGTAAAACAAGAATGATTAGCCTTATAGATCTGATTTTAACTTACAAAAATAAAGTAACTGAGAAAGAGTTGTGGTTTTTTGTCGAAAGAAGCGGAAACAGCTACTCAAGCTTGAATCTCTTGGAAAAATTGGAAGTTTCAAGGTGAAACCATATGTGTTTTGATCTAGATCCAAGAAAAGGAGATGCATCTTAGCTCAACCCTTTACTTAGGATTGTGATCTGCAAACAAAAGCTATCACACTTGCAACAAATATATTAGATCTAGTACTGTTCACGATTAGAAATAAAAAAAGCATGAGCTACAACTTAATAAAACATGCCTTCTTAAATCGCTAAGAATAAAGAGTAAGTAAATAAATTGACAACTACAAATATTTACTCTACATGCTTTAAGATAACTTTCTAAGTCAGATCGATTATGAAAAAATAAAGCATGACAGAAATACAGCAATATCACCTCATCCACCAAAAGCATGCACCCATAGAATAACACTCGTAAGCCTCCAAAGCCTTCAACTTTATTCAGATGATAACAATAAACAAATTACATGAGCAAAGGTTCCTTCCTTCCATGTAGAATGAGGAAGAAGGCCTTGCTTTTATAGAGTTTACAAACCCTTGGGGGGTGCCACCTATACTAGCAGAAGAAGTCCAGTTAAACTGAGTTGATCTAAGTTAAAGTGAGTGAAACTAGAGAGATAGATGACACCTTTCTCACCTATCTCACCCATCCACTCAAAAGTCGCCACTTCACACACCTACAACCTCACCAACCCACTCGCTTGATGAGGTTGGCGTGAACCTCCTTACCTCACGCACGAGTCTTCACCATCCCAATCGCATGCTAAAGTTTGATATCATAACTTTAAAAAGTTTATAATCCAAGCAAAATAGCAAAGGAAGGGGTCCACCTTTACTCTCTAGCACAACCCCCACATGGACTCTAGTAGCGTGAGTGTTTAACGGTTGATGTCACCCTCCAACATGACCATTCGCTACCTTTTAAAAAAACCAAAGTGTGAAGCACATATAATACACCACATTTACAATAACCCAAGGTTCAAATGACTTGTAAAGAGGGGTCCACTCTCATGACATCACAACCTTCACACTTGCTTTAGCGTGAGTCCATTGGTTGATGTCACCCGCCACCCTTATAATTAGAAACCATTTGCTTGCTCCTCCTCATTTCAATTTACCAAACTCAATTTAAAACATACCAAAAATTATGGAGAGGGGTCCACTCATATCACCCATTCGCTACCTTACTTGGTATTAGTGTGAGTCCCATGTGGGTGATGTCATCCCCTCATAAAACAATTCATAATCCTCTTCATTTATTCGTAGTTTTCCTTTATTCAAGTTTGGAAAAGGATCACATGTTGGGGTGGACCCATTTTCAAGCAATGCAGTGAAAAGTCAAATTGAGTGTAATTAGAGCAAACTAACATATTCTCACAAAATAACACAAGATATACTATGGGAAAACCCACTATGTGGAAAAACCTAAGTTGCACAAAATGTGAAAATATTTCCAAGTTTTGGAAAAGGGAAACATGGAAACGTTTCCAAGTTATGGCTGATTGGAGTGTACCTTAACGAGAATATGAAATATTTTCTTTAAAACAATTATTGCTGGCTATGAGACACCAAGAAGTGAAGAGTGCACAAAATTAAATCCGTTTTTTCCGCTAGGCATGAAAAAGGCTTCTATATATTTCACAAATCATCTTGGGTGTCACAAGTCTGTAGTCACAGTTTGGGATTATTACACTGCATATAAGTCTTCAGTAGACAAAATTGAAACCAAGAAACTATATATCAATAAATGGCAAATTGCTATGAGTTCTTGACAATGATTGGTTTTTTAGATACACAACAAAAACAAAATCTAAGAAGCATCTAAAATTTGAATGCCTTTCTTTGTATTTAAAACAAGAAAATATCAAACTGAACATGTAAATGTTTTTTGGTTCCAAGGTATTGACTTGTATGTGACGATACCACAGAAGTCTTTCAAAAAAACCAATATTTTCAAGAAAAAAACACCACTTACATTGTTCAAGATCACAAACAATCCTGCAACCACGTTTGCCAAGCCCATGACAATGACCGTCACTAGAAAAAGTAACAACAAATGTTAGGCTAAATTTTCTCTTCCAACCAGTCCTATAATAAACATTACAAACACAATAGGAGTAAGAATGGGTTCTATCACATTATGCTGGAAATAACCTCCCCATATAGGGATAAAGATGAGGAAACCATCTTTGTTTCTTATCTTGGAAGTTAGCATTACATAGTCTGCCTCATCCTATATTTCCTTTTCCATGGTTAAAGTTGATGTGTTAAATGATAAATCATCAAAATCTCAAAACATGCATAAATCATTCTGGACATTATTTCTTGGCTTCATGCACTTGATTAACAAGTACAATAATCGATGTGTATTTGGGGATGCGAAAACTAACAAGAAGATGCTACCATATTCCTGGTCAGAATTCTGCATAGAATGGAAAAAAACACAATGTGCAGAAAGAGAGACATTGATGATTCGATGATATTATTTCAATGTGTAATGTCTTATTACATAAATTCAATGGTAAGATGGGAGACATACGTAATGAATTGATCACTTAACTAATGACATGATAACTCAACTCATAACCAAACAAACTGAACATTACACTAGAAATTGACTATGTAACATAATTTATAATAAAATTCACCTAACAAAAACTGTTAAGATAATTAAACATGACCATAATCATATATCTACCATAACAAGTCTGACATGGACAACCACCAAAAAGAAAGAAAAGCTTTACATAAGTTTTGTAAAAAGAAGATCGCAGTTTTCAAAATCACTTCTTTTCAGTTCATTGCATATATTTAGAAAAACACTTTCGCAGAAGAGAATGACCATTATATGTCCAAAGAAGTATTTAAGAAAATGAAAAAGAACAAAAAAGCAAGGTTAAAGATTTCCTTTAAACCATAAATTCAAATTCAAAATACGTTTGTAGGGAAGAATTACTCAACTCATCTTGTTACCCCTCATATTGTATTAGGCTCACACTTGTGATTTTCATCACAAATGGCAAAGGTTTGCAGGAGCACATGATGGAGACAGGGACATTGCTATTGGTGCACATATTTCCTCGGCACTTGCCTTGTGACATTGTTTGACCATTCCCAACAGTGGGTGTGCAGTGTCTAGGGGAAAGTTGTCATTGCACATTCATTTGATTGTTTCCTTAGACCAAGGTTGTTGCGAGTGGCAAGCGGGAGAAAGAAGTGGGAGCAGGAACGGGAGTGAAAGTGAAAAGCAAAATTTTCAAAAGCTTCCATTTTGGGAGCTTTTTTGGAGTGTTTTTTATATAGTACATATTTTAATATATTTTTATGCATATATATTAAAAAAAACATGGAGAATAACAAATTAGCTGTAGAAAACATGAAAACATAGATCTAATTAGAGATCTAATTAGCTGTAGAAAACATAAAAACATAGATCATCAACCATTTAGTACACATATAACATAAATCACCTAGCAGCTATAACTTATAATGTTGCCATCTTTTTCCATCAACAAACTGTAACAAATAACATCAACCACAAAATGAAACAAAGCATTACATTCATTAGCAGATAATTGTAAAATGTAACCAACAATTCAAACTTCAAAGCAAGGAAAATTTGAAGGATCCATACTTATTTACAAGTGTATAAACCTTGGAGAATCTTACCAATTCTTAAAATGTCAACTATAAAATATTTGGCGATATTTTTCTAAAAATATTTCAATTTCTAAGGATTTTATATAGTTTATATAATAATCTGGCAATTTTTAGAGTTAAAAAATTTTACCCCAACAAAATTGAACGAAATGGGGCTTCAAAAAATGTAAAATGGCGAACCTTTTTTTGAGAAAAACATGGAAAAATAGCCCATGGGCTAAATTTCGCCCCTAAAATTTTCCTTGCTTCAAAGGTAGGTTGAAACTTCAAATTGACCATCAAGAACATACCTAACATGTGCCCAAAACTAACCATCAAGAATAATGTTCACTACCTCATGAAATTCATGTCTATCACATGTCGATGCAACCTTGTCTTTCAAACCTTGCCATGAATCTACTAAAGGAACTCTAGCCATGCCTAGACCAATGATTTGAACCTTGTCTTCATTCCCACAAGCAAGTGAGAAGAAAGAAGTGCCTCTAAGTATCAAGAGCTAAGGGGCATAGTTTTAAAAATCGGAATCGGACTCAGAATCGGTCAAGGGTCAACTCGGAATTGGAATCAAAATCGGTAATAAATCGGTCATGAATCGGCTGATTTGAATTTAATGACTCGGTTTACTCAAAATGCATATAATATTTAAACTTAAAACAGAAACAACATTTTAAAGATTCTAATCCATGATTCCAAAGCATTGGAGACAAAATATCCAAAGTTTGCTCATGTATATACCATATAAGAGTCAATATGTATTCTGTTAATTATTTGAGTCTATCAATTTTATCTGTGGCATACCAAGAGAGGCCAAATAAGCTAGAGTGACAATAATCCACATGAGAAGAAAATAGTGGGACAAAACCCTCAAAAAAATTATGAAACATGTAGAATAAAATGCTAACAAAATTCAATTGTTTTTAGTTTGAAGAAATGCCTTTCATTTAGTGTATGAGGGTTTCATTGTAAGGCCGATTTGGTCCATTCACCTCTGATTTTCCAGTGCAACGATAGTACAATTATGCCATCACCAATCAGCATAATAGAAGGAGCCAATTAGGGTAGAATGATAACCCAATTGTTTTCTTCAAGGGTTACATAGATAGCCACTTAAAGAGCTAAAGCCTAAGTTAGGAGAAAAACCAACAAAAAATCAAAATTATTGTGTTTTAACTTTTTATACGTCTATGTGTCCCCAAAAAAACCAGCTGACTTTTTACATAAATCGGTCGATCCGACTGAACCGACCGATTCGGTGTTCAAATCGATCAGTTTGGTACCAAACCGGTCGACCGAACCGATCTATAGACCGATTTGACTCGGTTGGTCATCAAATTGGTAAATCGACCGAAACCGAAACTAGTTTTATCGATTTTTAAAACTATGCTAAGGGGGGAGAAAAAAGGGAGCCCTTTTTTTGTCTCCTAAGAGTGTTGAGGGAGCGACCTAGGAGTGTTGAGGGAGTGATGCTCCTTGTTTTGGTAGGGAGCATTATTTTTTCCCAAGTATCACAATCTCAAAAGGGAGCAATTAGGAAGCACGCTCTCGAGGGCGCTTCTTGATCGCTCCCTCTAGGAGCACGCTCTCGAGGGCGCTTCTTGATCGCTCCCTCTAGGAGCATGCTTCAGGAGCAAAGCATTGAAGGGGGGTAGCTCCTTTGCAACTCAGCCCCAGAGCACATCAAGATTTTCAATGGGTTATTGTTGTCTCCTTTCATGCACCTAGGGGGGTTAAGTTGTCATGGCAGAAATATTCAAGCCACTAAGTGCATCCTTGGGGGCAAGTCTTGAGTCAAGTACTATCACTTGATCTTGACTTCTCTGTTTAGGCAAACTCCTAACGAAGCCAAGAGGGGTAGACCCTAAGAGTTACTAAGAATGATTAAGCATTTAGTGGTGGTTTGCAGATGAGTAAGTTGATTAGGAATTTTTATGAAAATAAAAACTGGAACAAGATATTACAACAATATAATTTAAACACAACAACATATGAATTATACCACACAAGATGAGTAAATGAACTTATAGCAATAAAATGTACGATACAAGTAAAAGACAAGTGTTGAAATGGAGTCACAAGATTGTAATGTTGTTGTAATATTGGAAACATGTTGCAAGTGTTCGATTCAGTATTTATTTTCATAAGAACTCCTAACAACTTACTCATCTGCAAACCAACACTAAACTCTTAATTAGCCTTAGTAACTCTTAGGGTCTACCCCCCTTGGCTTTGTTTGGAGTATTCCTAAATAGATGAGTCACGATCAAGTGACAGTACTTGACTCGAGACTTGCCCCCAAGGACGCACGTAGTGGCTTGAAGATTTCTTCCACGACAACCTAACCCAATCAGCATAATAGAAGGAGCCGATTAGGGTAGAAAGATAACCCAATTGTTTTCTTCAAGGGTTACATAGATAGCCACTTAAAGAGCTAAAGCCTAAGTTAGGAGAAAAACCAACAAAAAATCAAAATTATTGTGTTTTAACTTTTTATACGTCTATGTGTCCCCAAAAAAACCAGCTGACTTTTTACATAAATCGGTCGATCCGACCGGTTGGTACTAAACCGACCGATTCGGTGTTCAAATCGATCAGTTTGGTACCAAACCGGTCGACCAAACCGATCTATAGACCGATTTGACTCGGTTGGTCATCAAATTGGTAAATCGACCGAAACCGAAACCAGTTTTATCGATTTTTAAAACTATGCTAAGGGGGAGAAAAAAGGGAGCCCTTTTTTTGTCTCCTAAGAGTGTTGAGGGAGCGACCTAGGAGTGTTGAGGGAGCGACGCTCCTTGTTTTGGTAGGGAGCATTATTTTTCCCAAGGATCACAATCTCAAAAGGGAGCAATTAGGAAGCACGCTCTCGAGGGAACTTCTTGATCGCTCCCTCTAGGAGCACACTCTCGAGGGCGCTTCTTGATCGCTCCCTCTAGGAGCACGCTTCAGGAGCAAAGCATTGAAGGGGGGTAGCTCCTTTGCAACTCAGCCCCAGAGCACATCAAGATTTTCAATGGGTTATTGTTGTCTCCTTTCATGCACCTGGGGGGGTTAAGTTGTCATGGCAGAAATATTCAAGCCACTAAGTGCATCCTTGGGGGCAAGTCTTGAGTCAAGTACTATCACTTGATCTTGACTTCTCTGTTTAGGCAAACTCCTAACGAAGCCAAGAGGGGTAGACCCTAAGAGTTACTAAGAATGATTAAGCATTTAGTGGTGGTTTGCAGATGAGTAAGTTGTTTAGGAAATTTTATGAAAATAAAAACTGGAACAAGATATTACAACAATATAATTTAAACACAACAACATATGAATTATACCACACAAGATGAGTAAATGAACTTATAGCAATAAAATGTACGATACAAGTAAAAGACGAGTGTTGAAATGGAGTCACAAGATTGTAATGTTGTTGTAATATTGGAAACATGTTGCAAGTGTTCGATTCAGTATTTATTTTCATAAGAACTCCTAACAACTTACTCATCTGCAAACCAACACTAAACTCTTAAATAGCCTTAGTAACTCTTAGGGTCTACCCCCCTTGGCTTTGTTTGGAGTATTCCTAAATAGATGAGTCACGATCAAGTGACAGTACTTGACTCGAGACTTGCCCCCAAGGACGCACGTAGTGGCTTGAAGATTTCTTCCACGACAACCTAACCCCCCCAGGTGAGTGAAAGGCGACACCATTTTCTGGCACCGTTGTCGAGGATAAATCTTTTTATTCTCGGAGTACAACTTTTGTTTTCTTCTTTTATGTTTTTTCTTTGTTTGATGAATTTGTAGATTAGATCTTTAATTTTCATCCAGCGACTCCACTGACTTTTTTCAGTATTTATTTTTACAAAGAAAAGCAAAAAATATTTTTGTGAGAGTTCTTAAATGTATATTTTTATTCTCACATGGCGACTCTTTTGAAGGGATAAAACCCTTATATCTCCTGAATTTGTTGAGACTTGTTGTGTGTAGATGAGCTCATGCGACATAGTAAATTTTAAAGCTCATTTTTTGACAGCTTTCTTGATACAATAATAGATGTTCTCCATTGTTACATCAAATCTATACATTTGAATCCTACTATCGGATAAGAAGGGCTTCGTACTCTCCTGCTCGATCCATGCCCCTCAATAGACTTCTATGGTGTTCTCGTATCCCCTCCTTCCCTTAAGACCAGATCGACCACACATCCCGCAGTTGGAGCCAAATGTTACCAACTAAGTGTAATATCCCAAATCCCAATATTTTCTATTTCTAAGCAAATATGTTGATACAACTGGGCATGCAAACTGCCATGCAAAAATCCCTATTTTATAGCAAAAATTAGGGTTAGGGTTTGTGAGATAGAATGAACACTTACCACTGATAAGCCGGCTAGACTGCTCCTGAGAGAGTATGCAAGCATCCAGAACTGAATCGGAGATGGACAGAAATCTTCTACTTCCGGTGAAACCCCAGCAGCAAGAACCCAAGTCAGAAAAGGGTGACGTTTTCAGTGAAGGAGGTGTCCAATGACGCTGCCGATTTGCAGGATTGATAGCCTTCCCATGCCGGAGAGAATGCCTGATACATGCGGAGTTTCTGAGGTCTCTAGGCAGGATAGCGACTTGCTCCAAAGAGGCAGCTACACACGCCCCCTTGATCCTGAAATAGCTGGTAACTGCTCCGGATGAGCACGAACGGATCTAATAATCACCGGGTACCGGAGTATGATGCTGATGATGAGAATGGTACCTGAGTTTCGGAGTAAAGCTGAGATCTGAAGGCCGAGCGACTAATTAGGGCTTTCTGGCTGAAAACCTCCCTTTTACGGCTGCACCCTTGTCCCTGCAATGATCTGTACCGTATACTGGATAACTATGAATGAATGTAAGAACAAATGGTGAACCTGTATGGCTTACCCTGAATGAGACTAGGGCAGATGTTTCACTGCCGAAATCCCGCTAGCTGAAGACTCCGTCTCCAACCCCAACTGCTGTGCTGCTATCCAAGAGCTCCCAAAATAATAATCCTCAAAAGTGAAGTCTCCTTTCGCTTTATCCTCCTTTTATAACTTTCAACTGCGAAAACCCTAATCTTTGACCTAATTAGGTCACTTTATCTTTTAATTTGCAGTTGACTTGCATGCATGCGGATGGAGACTTAATGAGTGCATGCATCATTAAATAATGCTTGGATTGCATGCATGAAGGTGGCCTTTGGCCCCGGTGGTCCTTCTTGACCTAATGATGATGCCCTAGATCTTCTATGAATGGCATCATTCCTTAGCTGATTCCGTAGCTGTCAGTAACCACTCGAACCCACAGGAATCACATAGGTTAGCGGTTTTGGGCCTCAAGGCCTAATCAGAAGAGGACATTACACTAAGTTGCACCTAGTTGGACTTCCAGGCGAGCCGATAAAGTTTAAACAAGCACACTTGTTCATGATCAAAGTTCAGAAGTCCTCTAGGCCTTTTCCGGGAATTTTTTTTTATTTTTCTGTAACACATGTTCATAACCCCTCAGGGAAATTGTAAAAATGTACTAGCATGGTCAATTTTATAAAAAACTCGGCTTCCTAGACTTAAACATCAAGTCGACTATCCCAAAGTGTTTTTCCCTTGATAATTATTTGTTGTTGAACAAGCGACTAATAATTTCTGAGTTTTTCACTCACCACCAAAGTTGGGGTAGTTGTCTCAGTGGTTAGGCCTTAAGGGGTTATTAGATCCTATGTGTCCATGTTTATAAACATGCTAGGCATTCGAATTGAGCCGTATGAACATGTGTTAGGTCCCCCTAGATTTTTGTTCAATTCTGAGAAAAAAAAAATCTCCCGCAAAATTAGGCCATTTTTAATGGTTTAATTAAAAAATTTGTAAATGTCATAAAAGCTTGATCCGAAGGCAAAATTTGGCATGTGGAGGCTTGTTTTCACACTCATAGCATTTTTTTCACCTCAGGACCCACTTTTCCTATGTTTCGGGTAGCTAAAACATCACGTAAAGCATTATTTATCTATAGGTGCATCAAAACAGCATTTTAATGCTAATCATGCAACAAATTGGCACAAAAGTCAAAGTTTAAAAAATAAAAAATGATTTGTTTAACACATGGGGTGACATGGAAAATGGGTCCCTCATGTCATGTGACCCTTTCTAATCCATCAAAGCATCAAACTTAGGATAAATTTGAGGAGTTACGAATCATGATTGGCATGAGAGATGACGCCAAACCACATGATTAGCGATTGGTTGTTTGAACTCGAGCGTGGGTGGTTGTATTGGCGAGAAGGCGGTGGCGCCTACCACATGAGTTAACTCCATTCAAGTTCCAAGCAAATCCCCTCTCTCTCACATGAACCCAAGCAAACTACTCCATGCGCCCCTCACTTGGTTTCTCGTGCGAGTGTTGTGGCATCGTGTGGGTAAAACGTGTGGTTGTTTGGTGAGGTCGCATTTCTACATGGAGATGTGGCATCTCTTTATGCCAATCACACCAATCAAATCCACAATCATCTTTTTCAACTCCACTCTTCTGTCAATTGGTGATCTGACCCCTACTCTCATTTGGCTATTTAAGCGTGTTGATGTATTTGTAACTTTGGAATGTATTCACTTGTATATTTCATATTGTATTTCATTGTACCTCGACGAAGATGTTTGTTCCTCCGATCGGAAGAGACATTAATGTAATTAAGTCATAAAAGTCATTTAGGTTAACCTTCTATTGTATGTCGGGGCATTAGACCCCTCAGTTAAGTTATGTTATGGTTATTAGACTCGCCTAGAGAAGTCGGCCCTATAAGGAAAATGTCAAGTGGAAAAAAAGTATAAATAGAGAGTGTGACTCTCTATTTCAACACACACACCCACTCATCAATACCGCATGAGAGAGGGGACTAGCTCACACAAATAAGAGAGAGAGCAGCTGTCGAAGATCATCTTTATACTTTTGGGTTTTACTTTTGCTACTGGTGCTCATTCTATCTCTGAGGAAGTTGTGGGGTTTTCTCCTTTATGGTTTCCCCAAAGAAAATCTTTGTGTCTCTTGTCTCTTGTGATTATTGTTGTGCATGTTATTCTCTCAAATAAGATCCTAGATCATATTGATTAAACTGTAAAAATCTAACAAAGCAGGCATCCTTTCCTCATTTCCTCATGGTCAAAGGACCGAAGGGATGCCCAAGTATTGTATTGTAGTTGTAATACTCTTTGGAATTAGTCCTAAAATGATCCGCAAACTTTTGTCTCCATTATGTGGTGGGATTGTATCATCCCTGGACATTAGTCCTAAAGGGATCTACAGACTTTTGTCTCTGTGATGTGGTGGGATTGTATCATCCCTAGACATTACTCCTAAAGTGATCCGCAGACTTTTGTCTCTGTGATGTGGTGGGATTGTATCATCCCTGGACATTAGTCCTAAAGTGATTCACGGACTTTTGTCTCCTTGATGTGGATGGGATTGTATCATCCATGGACATTAGTCCTAAAGTGATCCTTAGACTTTTGTCTCAGTGATGTAGATAAGATTGCATCGTCTTTGGACTTATATCCTAAAGTGGAAGGGATTGATTATCCCATAATTGGATCATGTGTGTTGCAAGTTATGTTGTTGATATAGTTTAAGTATTCTTATACTAATATGATAGGTTCATTATTTTCATACTGATGTTGATGTGGCAAGTTTAGTATTTTCATACTGATGTTGATGTGGTAAGTTCAGTATTTTCATATTGATGGTAATGTGGCAGGTTCAGTATTTTCATACTGATGATATGGCAAGTTCAGTATTTCTATAGATAAGATAGGTTCAATATTTCTATACTGATGATGATGAGGTAGTTTTAGTATTTCTATACTGATATTTCAGCATTTGTATGTTGATGCTGATGATGGAGTTGTGGTCCCAACACCTTGTGTTGATGATGCTGATGTGGTTGTGGTACCAACACCTTGCGCTGATAATGTTGACATGGTTGAAGTCACAACACTTTGTGATGATGATAATGATGTTCCAACATATCTATGTTGATGATGATATAACATTTATTGATGGTATTGGTTTAGCACTTACATGCTAATGATGTTGTTGTTTCAGTATTTACATACTTATGATGCAGATGATGATGTTTCAGTATTTACATACTGATGTTGCAAATGATGTTTCAGTATTCACATATTAATGTTGAAGAAAAAGATTCAGTATTCGCACACTGATGTGGCAAAAGAAGATTCAGTACTCACATACTGATATGGCAGAAGATGATTCAGCATTCACATACTGATGTTACAGAAGAAGGTTCAGCATTCACATACTGATGTTACAGAAGAAGGTTCAGTATTCGCATACTGATGTTGCAGAAGAAGATTCAGTATTCACATACTGATGTTACAAAAGAAGGTTTAGTATTCAATATTCACATACTGATATGGAAAAAGATGATCCAGTGCACAACAGATGATTCAGTATCCACATACTGACGTTACAGAAGATGATTCATTATCCACATACTGACGTTGCAGAAGATGATCCAATACTCATAGATGATGATTCAGTGTCCACATACTAATGTTGCAAAAGATGATCCAGTACTCATAGATGATTCAGTATTTAGATACTGAGGTTGCAAAAGATGATCCAGTATTCTCATACTGAGATTGATGATGAAGATGCATGATGTTGTTCCAAAACTTCTTATGACATTTAGAGATTCACCAGTGAGTTGTACAGTTGTGATGATGGTTGTTGTTGATGTAGAATACCTTCCTAGTTAAGGGGGGGTGTTAAATTATTGTAACTTCGGAAGATATTCTATTGTACTTTTGTTGTATTCTCCTTCGAAGATGTTATTCCTCCATTCGGAGATGTCCTTGATGTAATTGATCATATGAAAGTCACGAGGTAAAAACTCCATTGTAAGTCGGGGCAATAGTACCCACAAAAGTAATATATAAAATGTATTTTGTGTCTTCCTAGGTAGGTTGGCCCTAATCAAAGAACCTTGACAACCTAGTTAGTTATTTGAGTCACTCATCTAATGATTATAAATAGGTGAGGTACCTCTCTAATTCACACACACCTTACACTCGAGCATTGCGAGAGAGAGAGAGAGAGAGAGAGAGAGTATATTGTGGAAGAGAAGCAGTTATTCTTGTTCTTCGGGTTTTACACTATACTTGGTCGAATTCTATACTAAGGCAGTTTTGCGGGGTTTTATCCCTTGTGGTTTCCCCGAGGAAAATCTTTGTGTTCTTTTGTGTGGTTGTGCTTGTATTTTTTTCAGTGATCATTTTCTTATGGTTATGATGTTATGATGCTAAATGTTTTAGATCTTGTATAACCATCAAAAATCTAACACTATACATACTGAAGGCTGTTAACAATGCCAAGAGTACATCTTGTTACCACCTAAGTTGTACTTGGTGGTTTTTTCAAGTGATCCGATGACATAGAACGAGTACACTTGTTCTATGATCAGAGTTCAGAAGTCTTCCAGCCCTTTATTTGGAGTTAGTTCGAAAAATTTTGTAACACATGCTCATACCCCCTTGGAGAAATTGTAAAAAATGTCCTAGCATTTAATTTTTTATAAAAGGCTCGGCTTCCCAGACTTAAGCATCAAGCCAACTATCCTAGAGTGTTTTTTCCCTTGG
>LPNX010779744.1:218367-291126 GCA_001517045.1 Pseudotsuga menziesii
AACTCCTCGAATAAGCTTTTTGTGCAGCAATTTTGAATTGCATGAACACTTTGTTATGCTATCTTATCTGTACTGAATGGCTGTTCATAGCATGTTTTATTAAAAGCTTTTATAGTTTTTGTTAAAAAAAAAATGCTAAATTTGGAGAAAATGCACAAAAGTCAATTTTAAAAAAGTCAAAAAATTAATAAAAAAAGGTGGGGATGACATGGAGGTGGGTCCCTCATGCCATGAGACCCACTTCAAAGTATAATGCAATTTAAACTTATTGTTAATTAAGAGGCTACGAATTGTCTAAAAGCGCAGCATGACATCAACTAGGGGACTCACACTTGCATGGTTGCTCTAGCATGTTTTGGGTGGACCCCTCTCCACACATTTAATTTAAAACTTTGGTTACTTCTTGTTATAATTTTTGGATAAAGGATGGAGGTTACGAGTGCTAACACGAAGTGGGTGATGTCAACTCTAGGGAGAGCTCACGCTAGCTCTAAGATCTTGCGCTATAGTGGGTGATGGTGGACCCCTCCCCTCTCTTAAAAACTTGTGTTACATCATACTATGGCCTCGAACCTTTTCATCAAAATCATTCACGCCAATTCCATGGATTTCGTACATTCGCATGAGGAGAGGATTCACACTGTGGAGTTTGTAAGGGTTTTGGGTGATGTGGCCTTTGGAGTAGGTGAGTTGGTTGGGTGTGTTGGCAGGCTAACGGTGAGTTAAGTGTGAGAGGTGGCAATCACCTCTTCACTTCCTCTTCACTTCAAACTCGGTTCAACTGGACTCTCTGTTCAGTGTTGGTAGCACCCTCTGGGTCTCATTTTTGCTATTTAAGCAAGGCTCCTTTCCTCATTTTGTATGGTCAGAGGACCGAAGGAATGCTATTGTTTGTATTGTATTGTTTACCGTTTGGAATAAAGAAGGCTTTGGAGGCAAGATCTATGGTGTAATGCTTTTCATGTGTGGATGGTGATTGTCAAGTGCTTATGAGGTATAATCTGTATTATTGGTCTTTGTTTTTTGTTGGTTAAATGTGAGCCTTGAAGGGGAGCTCCCTCCCAGTCGGGTAAGAGATTATTCTAGTTTGATTTATGCTCTTACTGTTCGTTTGTTTCAGATCTCTTGGAGTTGCATGTATTTTAAGTTTAATTGCATGCTTTCTACTTGTCTTTTTCCAGCAACACCTATGTTTTAACCATCTGTTTGTGCAAGGACTTCTAAGTTGCAGGTGATCTCACTTGTGGAAGGGGTTGAGCTAGTTTGAATCCTCCTCATCTTCAAGATCTTTTCAAGGACATAGTCCCTCGGTGTTCCACCAAAGCAAACTCCATGGCCCAACATTCCTAGGCTTCCAGCACTCTTTCTATCTCTCTGTCCTTCATTTTTTAAGGAAAAAATAAATCTTTCTTAGTTACGGTTACTTACACTTAAGCAGTTTAGTTTCTCTTTCAAGCAATATCTGAAGGTTGATTTATTTAAACCTGTATCTAGATCTAGAAACATAAAGTAATATTTTCAAAGTAGATCTAATTTTTATTAAGTACTTGTGCATATTTCCAATCTTTCAATACTTAATATATTTATGTTCTTAACACTTTATTTGGGCACATTTGGTGCATTACAAATTGCTGGTTTTTCACATTTATTTCCAGGACAAGGAGAAGTGCTGCCAAAAAATCAAAGATCTAAGTTGTTCAAAGACCTCCCAGAGCACCACTCTTGATCTTGTCTTACTCATAAAACCTATAAGCCTTTGGATTCACATTTGTAAGGACCATTGGCATCCACCACAAGCTTTGTAAATACCATAATAAAATTTTTGAAGTAGGCTCTTTCAGAGGGAGCCCACTCCCCATCCCCTTGGGGGGATTTGCGTCGGTGCACTTTTTTCATGGTTTTGCTTTTATTAGTGTAGTTTTGCTTTACAGTTCTATATACTTTGTCATTTTCAGTTTCATTTTTGTTGCAAAGTAACAATACTACTTACCCCACGACTTCCCGATTGACCCGAAAGAGATGCATGGTAGGAATAATTAGACAATCTGTGGAGTTTTCCTTCCTATTTGTCTTTATCTACAAGCCCCTCTCTATTTAAAATTAACCCCTCCCCGCTTTCCCGATTGAGGTCCATTTGGACCGAAAGAGATTCTTGGAGGGTTTTCCTTTTTAACAAAAACACAACATTTTAAAAATCTTAAAACTTTACAAGACTCTGTTGTGTATGCTCTGCATTGGCTGTGGTTCGTCTGATCAGTCGGCTGCATCAAAAGCAGCATGGGTGACTAGAATAATTAGTTCTCACATTTCAATAAACCTCCCCAGGCGAAGATCCAACGCCTCGAATTAAGCCGTTGTGGTGGCAAATTACCCAAACGAAGCAGGAACAACTGATCAGTGACCTCGAGACACAGTTAGGCTACACCCTTACGTTGTAGTGTTGAACACCATCTTAGAGACTCCAACCAGCCTACATATTCCTTGCGGGTAGCCGTATCGGTTAAGGGTTTTGGACATACTCCTTGTACCCTCGGGTATATTGGTAGTCCCCTCCCCCCTAAGTTTAATCAACTCATCCCATATTTACTTAAAATTTGACCGAGAGCACTTGCAACATTTCTTTCTGCAATACAACAGCAATTTCATTTGTGGACTCCATTATTGGCACTAGTCTCTTTCTTGATATCATCATATGTTCCCGCGTGCTTTGCTTATCATGTATTAATCTTTATGCTATTGTGGTTTAATGATTAATCAATATTGCAAATATCTTGTGTTAAATTTGTTTATCAAAACTCCTAAGTAACTCATTCATCACCATAAAACACTAAAGCCTTAAACAACCTTAGCAATTAATAGGGTCTACCCCCCTTGGCTTCGTTAGGAGTTGCCCTAAACGGAGGAGTCAACAACAAGGTGACAGTCTTGACTCGAGACTTGCCCCCAAGGACACACCGAGTGGCTTGAAGATTTCTGCCACGTCCCCCCCCAGATGTGTGAAAGGCGGCAACATTTTCTGGCGCCGTTGCCGGAGATAAATCTTTTTATTCCCAGAGTACGTCTTTTGTTTTCTTCTTTTTGTTTTTTCTTTGTTTGATGACAATTTAGATCAAATCTTTAATTTTCATCTGGCAACTCCACTGACCTTTTTTCATTTTGTTATTTTTTACAATGAAAAGCAAAAAAAAAATTGTGAGAGTTCTTAAATGTATATTTTTTCTCACATGGCGACTCCATTGAAGGGATAAAACCCTTGTATCTCATAAATTTTGTTGAGATTGATTGTGTGTAGACGAGCTCATACAGAAGTAAAATTAGTTGATAGCTTCACATATTCAACACAAGTTACATTCTATGGTTATTCTTGATATATACTTCACTTAGCCGAATATGGATGATGAAGAAGCTGGCGCTTAGATTTCCATATTGCTTCTTCCCATCAACTTCTCAAACATTCCAGATTTTCCCAACTCTCATCATGGTGAGAATATACCAAGTCACCTTCCAATCTTTCACGGTCATGGAAATGCGGATTCAGCCAGATTACACATCATGGCTTTTTCTTAAAGTTTTGGTTGACTTTGACATTGTTCACGAGGATATTATGATACTGATGTTTGCAAGTTCTCTGAATGGGGATGCTTATTATTGAATTTTTAGGGATATTCCTGATAGATGTATTACCTCCCTCACAAGCTTCTTTAGGATTTTTCTAATACAGTGGTATTTTGATGGGACAAATATGGAAAAATTCCTAAGAAACACCTTTGCTTACTTCCTTCCTGATGAAGAGCTTTATCTTGAAGCCTCCAAGCAGCATGAACATTTGATGAGGAGTAAAGAACCCACATTTTCCACCCTTGAGCAATTGTTCCTAATAGAAGAGCCCCTCTATGAGGATCCCATTGAAGAAACATGTGAAGAGCCCTTGACTGAAGATATTGTCGAAGACCGACATGTTTCCATGGAAGTTTCAGTGTCCTCAGGATTCTCTTAGTGAAGAAGATGATCACATTTGTACCATAGATCTATCTCAAGAAGGAACCATTTCAAAAGCATATAGTGAAACTTATAGTGAAATCTGTAATGAGAATAATGATGATAGTTTGGAAGGTTTACTACCTTCTAACCTTTTTTTATGAAGAAGATGACTATGATCATGAGGAGAGATATAGCCACGGATGTGATACCAGTGAGGAAGACTCTCTCATATCTGACATAGATGGCGATGATGCCTATTGGAATTTTATAGATAATCCAACTTGTGGAAATCTTATTGAGAATCCCATCTATGCTATATCCAGCGAGGGGAGTGTCTATTCTGAAATTTGTGGAAGTCCAGTCTACGATACATCCATAAAGGGAAGCGAGGATCTGGAGACCTGGGAAAACCCTAGTATGGAAGAGAAGCATTCAAAACTCTTATATGATCATTCAGAGTCATATCATGCAAAGCCAGACAAAGGTATCAGTAATGAAGACATTGAGAAGCAGTATTGTAAAAAGTCAGATGTGATGCAGTCAGTGGACTATCAGTCTCAGCCATCATCTTCACATATAGAGGTTCCTTATCATTTGGAGCAGCTTGGGGCTTATACAATGAGTTATCATTCGATAAGCCTTGATGATCAGTATGATGGTGTTGTTAAAATACTAAAAGGGGGGTGAATCAGCATTTGTACAATAAAAATTTAATCAAAAGCATGTTGTTGATCACCAATCACAGCACATCATCATTATGTATAAAAATAACAAGCTATACAGTACACAATAATTTTTGACGTGGAAACCCAAGTTCTGGGGGTAAAACCACGGAAGCCTTTTAAAAATATTTTTCCAGAAATAACTAGAAGGAAGCAACAACCCCCTTATTATAAAGACTTCAAATTTTCCAGCTGCAACTAGAAGGAGACTACGACCTCCTAATTTATAGGTTTCAACCTGAAGGAAGATTCAACTCCCTAGTTTTCTGGCTTCAACTGGAAAGAGCCTACAACCTTCTTTCCTTGCCTCGTCCTGCCACCTAGATAAGAGGATAGGAATTGTTGAACCTATGGACCTGTCAAACACCAAACTCTGTACTTTCTACAGCTGAAAATCTCTACTCACCGATCTTTGTCACATCACCATTACCACTGCCATAAACTGTTTGTCAAACCCAATCACTGACATAGCTCTGTTTTCTATAGATTCATTCACTTGTACAAACTGTACATGCAACTTGTACCAACACTTTCACACACTGTTGTACATACTCTCATTGATCTTTCACACAACTATATACTTGATCAATTCACTTTATAAGAAAGGTACCATATGTACACTAACTGTACACACACATATGTACCACTCACTGTCCACACATAGCTCTGTTCATATTTTTGATAACTTTTATGCATTGTACAATTCATACAACTTTACACTTACAGTCTTACTGTACATATGTACATTTCTAAAGCTTTCACATGCTACTTCACTACATGTATACGCTCACAATATACTACTGTCTGTACATGCCTTGTCATTGGTCTTTTTGCAGAGTTAACACCCTGAATAAACTCAGACTTTGTTGTGCAAGTTGTTATAGTCTGCTGCCACCATCTCTGTGAAATTGGAGTCTGCTATAGGCTGAAGAAAACTCAGGTGTTACTCCTGCTATTTGTGTTGTCTTTTAGCTCCAAAAAAAGTATTCTAGACTGCTGCTATAACCACCGAATCTTAGTCAATTCTATGCTTTTAAGAAGGCATGTTGATGGAACAAGGCTTGTACACTTAACCCAAAAATTCACCAAAAAAAAATATAAATCTCTGCTGCTAGCTCGGTTCTGCTCCCAACTGTACACCACCTCAGTCCACTAACCAACGAGAATATCTCAGTTCAGGTTAAAAAAAGAGAGTTGATTGTTTTGCTATTTGAACCTTTGTCTGCAGCCAATAAGTACCCACGAATATACCTCAGTTAGAATACTTATTCATTGATGATAAAAAGGTGACAAAGGTTGTGTATTAATATAAGTTAACCTTTATGTTGAGAAAAGAAGTAGGGCCGACTTCGAGGTGGAAGAAATAATGGGGCTGACCTTTATGGTAAATTTTTCAATACTTAGTGGGTTCAACATTGGAGTTTTTAATTGAATATTAAAAAGTGTCTTTAGTAAAACATTTTAATATTTAATTAATTATTAAAAAGTGTTTTATTAAAACTTTTTAATATTTAAACCATGATTTAATTAATTATTAAAAAGTGTTTTATTTATTAAAACATTTTAACCATTAATGGGTGATTAAAAGGTGTTTTGTATTTGTTTTATTATTAATTTTTATTATGGTCTTAAATATGTGTGTTTATTTCTTTTATTATTTTAGGGTACAATTGATGGGTTCAAATGGTAGTTGTATTAATATTTCATTAATTTGTTTAATTATTAATATTAAAACATGAACACTTTTAATAATTAAGGTTTCAATTTGATATTTAATTAAAGCAAGTTTTTTAAAATTAAAGAGAGGTTAGGGTACTTTGTGTGTTAATAATTTAAAACAAGCTTTAATTAAGAGTGGTTAAGTAATTTATTAATTTAATATTATTTTAATTATCTTTTAATCCTTACTACTTATTACGGATTTCGTTAGTGTTTTATGTATAGGGGATCTTTGTATAAAGTTGGGGTACTAAAGTACTTTACAAGGTGTTCAGGGCTTTTGTCATTGTCTCAAGGGCTCCAAGGGCTTCAGACTTGGGCTTGAACAATGTTAGAAGGTCTCCTTTGACATTGATTGACATCTAACCCTCAAGTGCTCATCAAGGGGCACCAAGACATACCGACACACACTTGTTGACATCAATGACAATTTAGTCAACAATCTCCCCCTTTGTCATTGATGACAACTCCAAAGCTCCCCCTTCGAACGGGCTTCCTTTGTCCACAAATCTCCCCCTTTGAGCATGCTTCCTTTACCTTCCTTATTCATATTTTTCTCCCCCTTTGGCACCAATGGCAAATTGTACTTCTGCCATGCTCCCCCTGTCATACTGTAGTGTTGTTGAAGATAGATGAATTCAATTAGGAGATAGTATGACTCCTAATTTTTCTCTGAGGTACTCAAAAGTCTCTCTTGGGAGAGGCTTAGTCAAAATGTCTGCAACCTGTTCTTTTGTCCCGATATATTCCAACTTGATATTCTTCTATGTGAGCTGTTCTCGAAGAAAGTGAAACTTGATTGGAATGTGCTAGCCTTGGAATGCATAACTGGATTCTTGAAGATACTGATGGCACTCGTATTATCACATAGAATAGGAATCGGCTCATTACATGTCACGTGTATGTCTTGCAGTACTTGCTTCATCCAAAGAATCTGAGTACAACAAGTTGTTGCTGCTATATATTATGCTTCTGCGGTTGATAAGGACACTGAAGACTGCTTTTTGCTTGACCAAGATACTAGACAACTGCCTAGAAAGAAAGTTGTTCCACTAGTGCTTCTATCGTCAACACATCATGTCTAGTCTGCGTCTGAATAAGCTATTAATATGAGCTCATTTCCTTTTGGATACCAAAGTCCAAAATCCATGGTTCCTTTGAGATACCTGAAGATCCTTTTAACTGCGATAATGTGAGTTTCCTTTGGGACAGCTTGAAATCTTGCAACTTGTCCAACGGCCTGCATCACATCGGATCTGGACATTGTTACATATAGCAGACTACCAATCATTGATCTATAGAGCCTTTGATCAACTTCCTTAAATTCATTGTCTTTGCTCAGCTTACAACCAGTGATCATGGGAGTACTCAGAGGTTTTAGTCTTCCATTTGGAATTTCTTTAACATATCCTTGATGTATTTTGTTTGAGCAATAAAAACTCCTTCAGTTCTTTGAGATATCTGGAGTCCCAAGAAGAAAGTCAATTCACCGATTAATGACATTTCAAACTCTTTCTGCATGTCCTTAGCAAATTGTTGACTCAGTGAATCATTATCACTTCCAAATATGATATCATCAACATAAACTTCAATGATGAGTATGCTGTCATTATCCTACTTGATGTACAAGTTGTTATCTGCACTTCCCATTTTAAAGTTTTGTTGCAATAAATACTTGTCCAATCTAGAGTACCAAGCCCTAGGAGCTTGATTTAGCCCATATAAGGCCCTTTTGAGTCTACATACATAGTCCTCGTTTTCTGAAAGTTGAAAACCTTTTGGTTGTTCGATGTAGACTTCTTCTTCCAATTCCCCATTCAGAAAAGCTGATTTTACGTCCATCTGATACACTTTGATGTCTTTGGAGCAAGCGTAAGCCAATATCATTCTGATAGCTTCCATTCTAGCTACTGGTGCATATGTTTCTTCAAAGTCTATTCCTTCGATCTGAGCATAACCTTTACAAACCAATCGAGCCTTGTTTCTGATCACCTGTCCATCTTCATTCATTTTGTTTCTGAAAACCCACTTTGTGCCGATTACATTCTTGTTATGTGGTCTCAGAACAAGTTCCCAAGTTTCATTCTTCTCAATTTGATCTAGTTCCTTTTCCATAGCTTTAACCCACTGTTCATCTGTGCTGGCCTCTGCAAAAGTTCCAGGTTCAGTTGTAGACAAAAGAGAGAAGTGTACCTGCTCATTTCTTCTGGATTGTCTTCTTCTGGTTCCTATTTCGGCATCCTTATCACCAATACTCTGATCTGATGGATGATTCTTTTGGTACCAATTCTTAGGTGTTAGTTGATCCTTATGTTCTTCTTGTTCGATAGTTAGTTGATTATGTTCTTCATCTCCCGTGAGTTGTTCTTCATCCTTATCTGGTTGTTCTTACACTTTAATTTTCTTCACATCCTTTTGATTGGAACCTTCCTCTTCTTCTGAGTCTGATTCTTCTGAGTCTTCTCTAGATGATGTTAGTCTTCCTTCATCTATCTTCACATTAATGCTTTCAATCACTTTGTCTAATCTCAAATTGTAGCATTTGTTGTTGATAAAATTGTCATTGATGCCAACATGGACTTGCAATGGCCCCACAGGATGTCATTAATGCCACCAAGTCTCACCTGCAATGCCTTGACCCCTTACAGAGTGGGTTTGCACCTTGCAGTGCCTTGGATCCCTTACAGAGTGGGTGTGTGCCTTGAAGCACCTTGTACCCAGTTGACAAGGTCCCTGTACCCACAAGCTTGGATCTTGAAGCCGCCACTTTGCTGAAGACATTGAAGACTCTGAAGATGGTCCTGAAGCCTTGGTAAACGATGGAGAAGTCGTAGATGGCTTGGACAAGCATTAATGACCCATTCTATGGTCATTTATGCTCTGATGGTGTCATGGTACTCCAGGAGAAGACCTAGCTATCCCAAAGGTAATATCATGTTGGATCTTGACCCTTGGGGGTCTCCTAGAGTGGTTGAAGAAGCCTATGAAGACTCTTGCTTGTTGAAGAAGCCTTGATGAAGCCCTTGGACCCACACTTGATGGTGTAATGACCTTGCAACCCTTATTGGGGTCATGGAGCTCTTATATGATGATGATGACCATGTATGGTCCCCTTTGTGGTTATATGGCTATTGGGATGTAGATGGAGGTAGAGCCCATGGGCGTGCCTTGATATGTTGAAAAAGACTTTGAAACTCTTGTAGTTGGTGGTATGGACTTTGGCACCCTCATGTGTGGGGTCTTTGACGTCCTGAACAAAGCGAAGATTTTAAGGGTATTGGACCATGGGATTGCAAATAAACCCATCATGGGGAGATAGCCCTTGTCGTGCCTTTTCCAATGGTAACTGGCACGTCACGTGGTTCCTCACGGTTGAAGAGATAATAATTTTTTAAGTTTTGTGGCAATGTTAACCCCATCTTTTGGGTGAGCCGACCAAAGAAAAGTGTTTAAAAAAATTTAAATTCAAATTAAATTCAAATTTTTTAGGGCAGGTCGGCCCCATAAAATTTGGGGTACAAATCTATATAAATACAACCTAATGTCATTCATTTTAAAAACGAATTGAAAAAGAATACAGCTCTGCAATTTTTGTGGACTGAGGCAGTAACAGTGGAGGAGCAGTCATGTTTTTAGCAGCAGTAAGGAAGAAAACAAGAAGTTTGCAGTAGAGAAGTTTTTTTCGTATCTCTGATTTTTAGCCTGCAATAGTACAAGTATTACCACAGTCCGAGTTTTACCACAGTCTAAAGATTGCACTGATTGCCTCAAACCCAAATTTTACAGCAGAAATCATCCTTTTTTTGTTAAAATTTCAGAGAAGGTCAAGTTTCCATTCCAAGTTTTTGTACTAGTATCTAGCTGTCAACTTTTGGAAGAGTCCACAGTCCTAAGTTTTGAGAAGAGGTCAACCCATTCACAATCCAAATTTACAGCAGTGATATATTTTTTGTTTTTTTTTTTGGTCAGAGTCCAAGTTGGTGTCACAGTCCGAAGGTAGCAGTCTACAGTCCTTTTTACAGTCCGAATTTTGAAGGATGAGCAGCAAACAACAACACCATACATGGAGTAAATAGCCACAGTCTAATTTTTGTTGGAGTTTTATCATAGTCCGAATTTATGCACTCAAGAGCATCTCCATCAAAGGTGTTACCGACTAGGCTACACCTAGTCGGTACTTTCAGTGAGCCGCCAGTGATGAACAAGATACTTGTTCATATTCAGAATTCAGAGGTCCTTTCAGGCCTCCAGGGTCATTTTATTTTTTGTAACGCATGTTCATACCCCCTTGGGGAAATTGTAAAAAATGTCCTAGCATTTAATTTTTTATAAAAGGCTTGGCTTCCCAGACTTAAGCATCAAGCCGACTAGCCCAGAGTGTTTTTTCCCTTGGTTATTATTGGTTGTTGGACAAACGACTAATAATTTCTGAGTTTTTCACTCACACCTCCAAAGCTGGGGTAGTCATCTTGGTGTTGCGGCCTAGGGAGGTTATTAGAGCCTTCGTGTCGGCGTTTTTCACCAGGCTAGGCATTCGAATTGAGTCGTATGGACATGTACTAGGTCCCCCTAGAGTTTCGTCAATTTCCGTAAAAAAATATTTTTTCCGTTTTTTAAGCCATTTTTTAATGGTTTAATTAAAATACTTCAGATTGTAATAAAAGTCAAATACGGAGTCCATTTCTGACATGGGGACACTTGTTTTCACACCCGGAGCATCCACTTTACCCATGGGACCACTTTCTACATCAGTCAGGCAGTCGGAGCACCCCGTGAGGCATCATTTGGGCTAAAAGTTCATAAAATAGCATTTTAATGCTAAAATTGGACAAACTGGCACTCTGGTCAAAGGTTGAAAAGTCAAAAATATTAAATTATTTATGGATAGGGTGACATGGCATGGGTCCCCCATAGTCATGCGACCTCTCTTTTCATGTTCTAACTTAAGTTTTAAGTTATGGTAATGAGTTTAAGAAGATGACGTCAACCTAAGGAAAGACTCACGCTAGCCTTGGTTATGGTAGCGAATGGTAAAAGACAGAAGTATGGTTTACGCTAGCTATTGGAGTGGCCCCCTCTTTTTATTACCCACCTCAGCATTTAAACTGTGACTTATTAAGTGATGCCACACATTATTTAGCATGCGCTGATTTTTAAGAGGGTGACGTCAACCAATGTAGTTGTTCACGCTGGCACTTTGAAGTTGCGTTGGCATGAGAAGGTGGACCCCCTTCACTTAAGATTTGATTTCAAATTACTAAGATTTACCATACATCAAAGCTTGGAGCAAAGCGTGAGTATTTTGTTAGTAAATCTCACCTCACATAGCCGTACACTCACGCGTGGATGGTGAATGGTATCTTCTTCAGTCTTATTCATTGGTTGGTGTGTGCTGAAAATTTGTGATTCGTTGAGGGAGTTTGGTGAGAGAGGTATCAATCACCCCCTCTATTCAAGCTCAGTTAAACTCTGACTTCTTCTTCAGTATTGATGAGACCCCCCTGGGTATCTCTTTTCCTATATAAGCTGGTCTCTTCTCCCTTGTAGAATATCAAAGGTGGAACCTCTACTTGTAATCTTGTAAATTTTTCTTGAAGTATTGTGAATAAAAGGCTTTGGAGACAATTTCTGTGTCAGATCTATGGATGTTTGGATAGAGTTTACTCTACATTTGTGAGGCAACCTGTATTTGTTTTCATGCTTGCATATGTTTGGGATTAACTTGCTTTCGGAAGGAAATGGTATTTTTGTAGAGATAAAAGGTAATTCTTGTTAGGTTACTCTTTTATTGCAAGTTGAGGAAGACTATTTGATATATGTATGATTTCATGCTTGGATCTACATTGTTGTTGTAGTCTCTTTCGGTTTACACAGGTATTTTTTAATCCCCATTGCTAGTGTTGATAAACTTTTGCAGGAAGCTAATGCTAGAGTATTGATGAGCGAATGTGCTCTACCTTTCCTTCAGCAAAATTTGAAAATAAACTTTGTCCCTCTGATCTCACCAAGGAAGCTTTTTCTGTCCTTTATTTCTCGCTCTACTCTGGCTTCCTTGAATTTTGATCTACAAATTTCTTAAATTTTTCTTTCGGTTTCAAATGTTTCTACATTAGATCTAGCATCTAAAGTCATATCAAAGGTAGATCTGATGTCTAAAAGTTTCTATTTCTAGTCTGCTTCAAAGGTACATTTAAAATTTTAGATCTAGTTACTTTTCCCTTTTTTCCGCAAGTTTAAAAAAATTTGAAAATTAAAAAGCTTGTTGAAAGAGTTTCTATGCATTTAAAAGTTTGATCTAGCATTTTGTGCTTAAGATTTGCTTGCCATTCTCCTCAAGAGGCAAGCAAAGATCCTAAGAAGGCAAGCTTTCTAGCTTACCTCACTTAGTTGTTTCCTTGGTTTTTTGTAATCAATTGTTACTTAGATTTTTTTTGTAAATTTTTGCATGCTGCCCAAAGACACTTCCAAAGTGTTTTTGGGCATCTTTCACTGACATATGCTTGCTGGTTTTTGGCAGGCCCATCAAAAAAGAGAAGGAAACTCTGCCCGAAATTAGCTTTTTCGAACATCCGGAGCTCCTAGGAGGCCTTCCCCTTAGCTGGGCCTATTTCCTTTGCATGTTGTAAGCCTTTGGATCCCAGATAACAAGGACCAAAGAGCATTCTTTGTTGAAGCATTGTAACCGACTAATAAAAAATAAGTTTGAGTAGGCTCAGTAGAGCCCGGTCCCCATCCCCCTTTGGGGATTTGTGTCGGTGTCCTTTTTCTGTTTTCTTATATGCTACTAGCGTAGTTGTCCTTTTTTTTTATCATTTCATGCTGTGTTTAAGTTGTGCAAAAGTAACCTGAATACTTACCCACTGCGCTATACCGAAGTACCATAAGGGAAAAGATTTGAGCAGTGTAGTAATTAAAAGACAAAAACAATTTTATTATGCACTGCTAAGTTAAAATAAACCCCCTCGCTTTCCCAAGTATAGGTTCGTGGATAAGGGCTTGCCCGAGTACTGAATTTGGAAAGATACTGCAGGGTTTTATCTTTTTCCTAAATCAGAAAACTTGTTCTAATTAAAATAAACCAAGACTCCTTCCCCGTATGCTCTACACTACTGCAGCTTGTCTAATCAGTTGGCTGTATCAGAAAGGGATACGAGTTACTAGATCTAATAGGAAAATCCACACAAGTAATTTTCTTGAGAACTCGGGAGATTGCAAAGAGTAATCACTACAGAGTCAGGGGGCTACTCTAAGCAGGTCTATCCTCACCCTATTGGACACTTGGTATTACTGCTTTAGCACTCAGTTCGAAGGGACTTGACTTGTTGGGCCAAACCCACAATTTACCCATTCTTTAATCAATTCATTTAATAATTTAAAATTTACCAACCGAGACACTGCAATACTTTCACTGAGACTACACTAGCAACCCACTTTTGCAAGCACTTTTTTCATTTTGGCACTGGTCTTTTCCGTTCCTTTTTTGCATAAGTTAATCTCGCAATGTGTAATTGAATTTGGTGTATCTAATTTGAATTAAGGTGTTGCTAAGGTTAAATTGTGTTGGCAGTAATTGGTAATTTCTTAAATTCATCCATTCCATATTAAAACTCCTAGAATTAACTACTTCTCTCGTAGAGTAAAAACCTTAGATTTTACTTTTCATTAGGGTCCACCCCCCCTGGCTTCGCTAGGAGTTGGCCTAGACGGAGGAGCTGAGTATCAGGTGACAGCACTTGGCTCGAGCTTGCCCCCAAGGTCGCACCCAGTGACTTGAAGATTTCTGCCACGTTACCCGAGGTGCGAATTAGGCGGCAACAAAAGGCACATCAGGAACACTTCTAAATTACTGAGGAAAAGCACAATATCAAGTATGCACAATAGTATGATCACAGTGGTTGTTACACAGTAATATATTAAGCGAGTGAAATGTTAAGTGATATATATAAGACAGTTACACAGTAGTATGCATAATCAGTGATCCATGCATAAGTCATTCACGCAAAGACGTTACACAGTAATATTGATGGGCCAGTAATGTTTACACTATGAAGTGTCAATGATGATGTACTTAACCAGTAGTACGCAATAATGCTTAGTAATGTTTAGCTTGTTTATACAGTGGTAGTATGCTAAACCAGCAATACACAGTGAAATAATGATTACACGGTATGCTCAGTAATGATATGACAAAATGATTAACCAATTGAAACACAGAAATGATCGGTGATATGACGATTGCATAGTGACATGATGAGTGTACAATGATTTGTTTAGAGATATGCTCAGTACACAATGATATGATGATTATGCAGAACATAGTAGTATGATGACATACAGTGAGAAAATGTTTGAACAGTGATTTGGACAGTTGAGTGTGACTGAAGCAACAAAGTGAGACTACACTAGCAACCCACTTTTGCAAGCACTTTTTTCATTTTGGCACTGGTCTTTTCCGTTCCTTTTTTGCATAAGTTAATCTCGCAATGTGTCATTGAATTTGGTGTATCTAATTTGAATTAAGGTGTTGCTAAGGTTAAATTGTGTTGGCAGTAATTGGTAATTTCTTAAATTCATCCATTCCATATTAAAACTCCTAGAATTAACTACTTCTCTCGTAGAGTAAAAACCTTAGATTTTACTTTTCATTAGGGTCCACCCCCCTTGGCTTCGCTAGGAGTTGTCCTAGACGGAGGAGCTGAGTATCAGGTGACAGCACTTGGCTCGAGCTTGCCCCCAAGGTCGCACCCAGTGGCTTGAAGATTTCTGCCACGTTACCCGAGGTGCGAATTAGGCGGCAACAAAAGGCACATCAGGAACACTTCTAAATTACTGAGGAAAAGCACAGTATCAAGTATGCACAATAGTATGATCACAGTGGTTGTTACACAGTAATATATTAAGCGAGTGAAATGTTAAGTGATATATATGAGACAGTTACACAGTAGTACTAGTATGCATAATCAGTGATCCATGCATAAGTCATTCACGCAAAGACGTTACACAGTAATATTGATGGGCCAGTAATGTTTACACTATGAAGTGTCAATGATGATGTACTTAACCAGTAGTACGCAATAATGCTTAGTAATGTTTAGCTTGTTTATACAGTGGTAGTATGCTAAACCAGCAATACACAGTGAAATAATGATTACACGGTATGCTCAGTAATGATATGACAAAATGATTAACCAATTGAAACACAGAAATGATCAATGATATGACAATTGCATAGTGACATGATGAGTGTACAATGATTTGTTTAGAGATATGCTCAGTACACAATGATATGATGATTATGCAGAACATAGTAGTATGATGACATACAGTGAGAAAATGTTTGAACAGTGATTTGGACAGTTGAGTGTGACTGAAGCAACAAAGTGACAGATGTAAGCAGACCTTAGGTGATTTGGCATGAACTTAAAGTCCTATGTATTGGCAGAAAGTGGCATGTACAATTGATGTGTGAATAGTGGTAAGTGATATATATAGACTTAATGATGCAAACTTAGTGACACTTAATGATCCTATCATGATGCCCTAGTTCCAATACATACAGTAACGTATACAGTGGCCTGCATAGTGATAGACAAAACAATGATGTTGATGGTATGAAGTTAGCTACGCAGATCTTTGTAGCAGATGTATGATAACCCTGACTGTGACAACTAGAGTATTTGATGAAGTGGCAAGATGACAGTTTGACATCTACAACAGTATGGCAGTGATGTGACAACCTTTGACAACCCTTATCATGAAGACAATGTTGATGACACATCTGACTGACACTTAGCATATTATGTTTCATGTTGTCTACAAGCAAGACATTTTCAGCCAGGGAGTTTTTACTTCCGAGCTTTACTGTTCCCTTTCCCAATTCTTTTGCTGGATTGTTATTCCCAAACAATACAGATCCTTTATCCTTTTCAATATTGATGAAAGCATCTTTGTTGCCTGTCATATGCTTGGAGCAACCACTATCAACATACCATTTACCAGAGCTGTGATTCTGAGCTTGAAGAGCAATTCCACATTCGTAGTTGTTCTTGTGTTTGATCCATACCTTGCTGGGCATGTCCTCATTTCTTACTGTCGGTATCCTCACTCTACAATTTCTGGCTATATGTCCAAAGTTGTTACACTTGTAACATTCTATTTATGATCTCAAGGTCCCAAATCTATTATTGTATTATGGTCGTCTGAGGCTTGCAAGGTTATTCCTTGTCTCAAAATTTCTTCTTTGAAAATAGTTTACAGCTTTGTGTCCAAATCTTCCACATGTAAAGCAATGCCCATAAAAAAAATATCCATAACTGGGAACATATGGAGTAGGTGCTTTTCTGAGATCTAGTCTTTCTGCTGGCCCATCTTCGAATAAGGATTGTTTTGGCTGACATTCGATCTCTTCTTCATTTGTGTAGTCTTTGACAACTTCTGCATAACTTCTTGGCTTCTTTTCGTTATCTGTCAACATTGAGCTCGAGGCTTCATTGGTATTCTGCTTGTATCCTATACCAGTCTTGTCGAAGAATGGCTTTTGATTGCTAATGATTTGTTCTAGAACCTTGGAGCTATTTTCATAACCTTTTGTGATATCTTTCGTCTACAGCTTGTTCTTCAAAGATACTATCTCAGCCTCATGATTTTCCTTTCTCCTATATTTATCACTAGTTGTTCAGTAAGAGAGTCTTCAACTCGTTTGGCTTCTTCTAGTTTGGTCTTTAGGTCAACAATGGTTTGTTCAAACCATTGTGCCTCTTCCTTAAGCATCCTATTCTCCTTCCTGAATTTCTTCAGCTCTTTTAAGGCGTTTACAAGTTTTGCCTCAAGATCTACTTCTCCTTCATCTTCGGATTCTTCATTACTGTTAAGATCCTTATCTGAGCTTATTGCCATAAAGAGTACTTTGTCTGGTTCACCGTCATCATCAGAATCACTATCACTGCCATTATCAGAATCACCACTAGATGAGCTATTGTCTCTTTTTGTGTAGAGACTTTTCTTCTTTACAAACTTTCTTCTGTTCTTATTCTTGTAATTATTGTATTTCTTATAGGGTTTAAAATTGTCATCCTCTTCACTATCTGATTTCTTTGCATATGGACATTTAGAAGCAAAATAACCTATCTTTCCACATGAAAAACATTTAAGAGGTAGCTTACCTTTCTATTTTCTAGTGCCTCTCTTTAAATTCCGGACAGAGTTCACTATTTCTTCATCATCAGATTCATCACTTGTCGGCTTGTCCTTTGTTGATTTGTTCTTCCCAGCTTGTTTGGAGGAGACCTTGAATGTTGCTTCCTTTCTTGACATGTCTTCGTCTTCAAGTCTCATTTCGTAAGCTACTAGAGTCCCATGCAACTGATCCACTGTCATAGTCTTTAGATCTGTTCTTTCTTCTAAGGCAAAGATCTTGGGGTTGAACCTTTTGGGAAGAGTTCTTAGAATTTTCCAAACAACTATAGCCCCGTCAACCTCTTCTCCCAAACCTCTGATGGTATTCACAAGTTGATCAACCCAAAGAATATAAGTTTCTATGTCTTTGTCTTCATTCATCCTTAGTTGTTCGAATTGTCCCCTGTATGTCTGAAGTTTGGCTTCCTTGACTTTGTTGTCTCCTTCATATGTGGTTTGGAGTTTGTCCCACATTTCTTTTGCAGAGGGGCAGTTCATCACTTTGTTGAATATAGATTCGTCTATAGCACCTAGGAGATAATTTCTGGCCTTCGGGGGTAAAACCACGGAAGCCTTTTAAAAATAGTTTTCTAGAAATAACAGGAAGGAGGCAACAACCCTCTTATTATAAAGACTTCAAATTTTCCAGCTGCAACTAGAAGGATGCCATGACCTCCTGATTTACAGGCTTCAACCTGAAGGAAGCTTCAACTGCCTAGTTTTCTGGCTTCAACCAGAAGGAGGCTACGACCGCGTTTCCTTGCCCCGTCCTGCCACCCAGATAAGAGGATAGAAATTGTTGAACCTGTGGACCTGTCAAACACCAAACTCTATCCTTTCTGCAGCTGAAAATCTCTGCTCACTTATCTTTGTCACATCACCACTACCACTGCCATACACTGTTTGTCAAACCCAATCACTGACGTAGCTCTGGTTTCTAAAGGTTCATTCACTTGTACAAACTGTACCTGCAACTTGTACGAACACTTTCACACACTGTTGTACATAGTCTCATTGATCTTTCATACAACTATATACTGTATACTTGATCAGTTCACTGTATAAGAAAGGAACCATATGTACACTAACTGTACACACACATACGTACCACTCACTATCCACACATAGCTCTGTTCATATTTCTGATAACTTTTATGCATTGTACAATTCATACAACTTTACACTTACAGTCTTACTGTACATATGTACATTTCTAAAGTTTTCACATGCTACTTCACTACATGTATACACTCACAATATACTACTGTCTGTACATGCCTTGTCATTGGTCTTTTTGCAGAGTTGACACCCTAAATAAACTCAGACTTTGTTGTGCAAGTTGTTCTAGTCTGCTGCCACCATCTCTATGAAATTGGAGTCTGCTATAGGCTAAAGAAAACTCAGGTGTTACTCCTTCTATTTGTGTCGTGTTTTAGTTCCAAAAGAAATCTTATAGACTGCTGCTATAACCACCGAATCTTAGTCAATTCTATGCTTTTAAGAAGGCATGTTGATGGAACAAGGCTTATACACTTAACCCAAAAATTCACCAAAAAAAATATAAAACTCTGCTGCTAGCTTGGTTCTGCTCCCAACTGTACACCATCTCAGTCCACTAACCAACGAGAATATCTCAGTTCAAGGAAAAAAAAAGAGTTGATTGTTTTACTATTTGAACCTTTGTCTGCTGCCAATAAGTACCCACGAATATACCTCAGTTAGAATACTTATCTGTTGATGATTAAAAGGTGACAAAGTTTGTGTATTAATATAAGTTAACCTTTATGTTGAAAAAAGAAGTAGGGCCGACTTCTAGGTGGAAGATGGTTTTAATTCATTACTTAATGGGGCTGACTTTAATGGTAAATTTTTTAATACCTAGTGGGTTCAACGTTGGAGTTTTTAATTGAATATTAAAAAGTGTAGTAAAACATTTTAATATTTAATTAATTATTAAAAACTGTTTTGTTTATTAAAACATTTTAACATTTAAACCATTAATGGGTAATTAAAAGGTGTTTTGTATTTGTTTTATTATTAATTTTTATTATGGTCTTAAATATGTGTGCGTTTATTTCTTTTATTATTTTAGGGTACAATTAATGGGTTCAAACGGTAGTTGTATTAATATTTCATTAATTTGTTTAATTATTAATATTAAAACATGAACACTTTTAACAATTAAAGTTTTAATTTGATATTTAATTAAAGCAAGTTTTTTAAAATTAAAGAGTGGTTAGGGTACTTTGTGTGTTATTAATTTAAAACAAGTTTTAATTAAGAGTGGTTTAGTAATTTATTAATTTAGTATTATTTTAATTATCTTTTAATCCTTATTACTTGTTACAGGTTTTGTTAGTGTTTTATGTATAGGGGATCTTTGTATAAAGTTGGGGTACTAAAACACTTTACAGGGTGTTCATGGCTTTTGCCATTGTTCCAAGGGCTTCAGACATGGACTTGGACAATGTCAGAAGGTCTCCTTTGACATTGACTGACATCTAACCCTCTGGGGCTCCTCAAGGGGAACCAAGACATACTGACACACACTTGTTAGCATCAACAACAATTTAGTCAACAGGTGTAGTCAATTTGCCTCATCATGTCGATTTGTATATCAACCCTATCCAGTCATGGATAATAGCAGCCTACGCAAGCACCTACTAGTTTGGGAAGAAGTTTGATGACATTATTCATGCCTATGATTTCCCATCCAACCCGCCCATTCTGGATCATAACGCAGGTTTGCATTTTCTGAATAATATATTCTTGCTTTGGCTATGTTGTCTGTCAATTGCACACCAGCAGCAGAAATCTTCCGAAAGTTGTCTCCTCACTTGAAAAAGTGGGAGAGGTGTGGCCTTGGGGGCAAGCACAGAGCCAGGTACTGTCACCTACTCCTAGCTCCTCCGCTTAGGCTAACTCCTAACGAAGCCAAGGGGAGTCATCCCTAACAAAGAGTTTTCTATGGCTCAATGTGTTTAAGTGTTTTTGATGTTATGATGCGGATGGGTGTTGTTTAGGAGTTATTATGATGAAAGATGATTATAATTATGAATTTCGAACACAAGACAAAAGCAATCCATGTTGGTGTACTGGATTAACAGATGAACAGTATATCAAGAACTTGTAAAATAAAGATGCATTCACAGATAAAGATTTTTATAAGCCAAGGACAAATGATCCAGATTTAATAATCATGCATAAAATAATAGACCAGTGCCTTATGGAGTCGAAGCTCTGCAATGCTTAAAGAAATAACAACAAGTCCTGAAATAAAGCCAGTGAATGTTATGCGAGTGCTCTTGGTCCATTTTAAATGTTTTAGTGGTCTTGCTTATTATGGCTTTGAAACGAAGAAGGTATCAGAGACCAACCGGGAAAGTGTTCAGAGTCATTCCGTTAAAGACATGTTGGCCCGTCCACTATCTCAAGCTGGTATCCAAGAGGATTGACCAGCTAGCTGGGAAGTTTAGACAACGGGGAGTTTCGACGCCTTTACTGAGAATAGACTTGAAACTTTCTACAACGCCAATGCGTTGGTTAAGGGGTAAAATTTTCGTTGTGTTGTTATTGTGATCTTAGCAAGTCCGTTCACCGTTCTGAGTACGAGCCCAACTATGAAGTCGGCAAAGCATACTAGGTGAAGGATGTCAACGAAGTAAATTAATTAAAGAGGAATGTGAGTTGAAAAGATTTTATTATTATGAGCACACAGTTCAACTCTCCGACAGAGAGTGCTCTTGACTTTGTCTTATAACAGAAGTTCAAGAGACTTTAATTAATCTATATGCTTGATGCAAGGATAATGCAGTGGGAATGCTCTCCGACAGAGCGTGCTATTGACTTGGGTTACTGCAAGTTCAAGAGACTTTGGTTCTTTTTATAAGACAATCAACTTGTAAATTGAAACCACATGATAGCTCAACAAATTTTAAAATAATGAAGCGATGACATAGTAAGATGATAAACCACTTGCAAATAAAGAAAACAACTAATCTATCCAAGAATCTCTTTCAGGTTTTAAGGCCTTAATCGGGAGAGCATGGAGGTAAGTAGAAAACCAAAATAAAAACAACTCTTCGATAGAGAGCACTCTTGATCCACAAAGTGAGATTCAAGAGATTTCTAATTGTTAAGTAGTTGAAATACTTTTGAAAGATGAAATTTTTTTAAAAGATAAACAACTTAACAATGAAATAAAACAAGCTAAGCTAGCAATTAGTGGAAAGTGAATCTAAGCTAGCAATCACTATTCTAAAGCAAAATGAAACTAAACTAGTAGAATATTTCTAAATGCAAAAGATGGAAAAATCAATCTAATCTACTCAAAAAATATGACAAAGATCTAAGCTAACCAAGACAACACTCTTTCCCAAATGGGGAAGAAACACGAAAATGGGAGGCCTTATCCCACTTAGCGTTATTTCATCAATACTTTACAAGATGAGGGCATTTAGCCCTTTGAAAATGAAGAAAGTGACTAATCAAGAGAACTTGAAGCCTTATTATGACTTGTACAAAGGAGAATGATTTTTTGAGATTGGATCCTCTTCTTGGTATGGTTCTTTGTTTTAGTTCTAAATCTTTTGGATCTAGCTTTGCTTGCTCTTTCTTTGCTTGATTTTTCTTTCCATTCACCTGTAAGTAAGAGCTCTAAACATCAGCTAGTAAACCAAATTTTAACTTATGAAACCAAATTTTAACTTATGACTCGGGAAGATGAAAGTGAACAAGATGACAAGTGCCTAATGAGATATATAAAAGCCAAAAATAATAAAACAAGACCAAAAATCAGACCTTGGAAATGAGAGGAAAAGCTTGCCCTTTATGACTCAAAATGCAAGTTTTTCAATGAAATGACTTGAAATTTTTTGAGAAATAAAACTTAAAGATTTTTTCTAATTTTTAGGCTAATTTCCAGAATTGGAAAATAGCAGAAAAATGTCAAAAAATCAGCAAAAAATAGCAAGCTTAAATTTGCACGTTTTTTGAGGAAAAGATGAAATTAAAAAATAAAATTCTTTGAAAAAAATTCGAAAATTTTCTGATTTTTAGGCTAATTTCCATAATTAAAAAATAGCAAAAAATGTCAAAAAGTCGGCAAAAAAACAGCAAGCTTAAATTTGCACGTTCTTCAAGAAAATGTACAAAAAAACTTGAAAAAATAATTTTTTGGAAAATTTTCGAAAAATTTATGATTTTTAAAAGAATTTCCAGAATTGAAAAACACTGAAAAACCAGCAAGCCTAAAAGTGGAAAATTTGCATGTTTTTCGAGAAAATTCATGCCCGTTTTCTAAGGCAAAAAAGAAGTCAAAATATTGACTTTTAAGCACTAGTCTTGAAATTTCCAGCTCGCTGAAAATATGCACAAGATAGCGGAGAAAAAAAAGTGGCACGCAAAACAATGCGGCAATTGGGGACAAACCCCAAAGTACTTCTCAAGACAAAAGTTTGGCAAAAAGAAAGATGGATTTACAAGCTTGAAATGAGACTAGGATCTTAGATCTAGTAAAAGTTAAAGATTTGAAAAATAGTAGATCTAAACCCAACAAGTAGATCAAAGTATGAATCTTTGATCTACTTTAGCCAATCATAATGCAAGATCTAGAAATGTGAATAAATTGAGAATACTTGCACTACTTGGAAAGCAAATCAATAGGATAAAACCTGTGAAAATGTAGATCCGCTTTGTAGTAACCAATGTAACCAAGAGATTTTTTGAAGTTTGTAGTTTGATGGATGAAGCAAGCAAGCCCTTCGTTTCTCGATTTCTTAAAGTAGAAGCCTCTTTTAGGCACCTGTAGAATGAATGCATAAACCAAACAAAAGCTCTTGTATTTGGGAGAATACCTGAAAGCCACAAAACTTAAGAGAAAAGCATAGATCAAATAATATTGTGCTAGATTGTTAGCCTTCTAATCATAAAATCATATACTTAAGAATCAAAAGAAATGAGCTAAAAATGGTATCACCTTGAACAAGATGAAGCATGGCACACAAATAACTGCCACATGGACCTCCAAAGTCTTCTGCTTTATTCAAATTCAAACAATATTACAAATTTCTTCAGAGTGTACTTGCACAAATTCTCCATGAATAAGAGAGAGCAAAGCACCTCTATATATACAAAAAGAAAATAAAATAGGGCTCAAATCCCTAAATCCGGACTAAGAGTAACACTGAAGTAATTGAATGAGCTTGGCATGATGATTTGGAATTGAATTGAGTTGCAACTGAGTTGTAACTAAGTGCTGGAGTAATGGGGGGGGTGAGGTGGCTCATCCTCTCTCGTAATGATCACCCAACCAATAGATAACACGCACTTCAACCAAAAACAAATTTGACCAAAGAGGGCAAATTTCTCACTGATAGTTCAACTGCTACACTCCGATACTTGATCTGAAACCGACCGATATTGATTGGAATCATCCTAAATGCTCAATGCCATGTCATTTAGCCTTTTATTTTATTCAATTTGGTTTATTTTGGAGAGTTTTTTATTTTCTCCAAAATATTCATTTTTAATATTTTAATTAATAATTTCTCCGTAAATGACTTTTTTGAGAAATTATTAATTATGAGGCTGAATGAATATCTGAAACTTAGGGATAGCTGGCCAGTTGATCATGAATAATTTTTGGCTTAAGGTTAGAGCCTTCAATCACTGAATTCGGATCCCGGATGACTGACATATTACAAATTGAAATTTTTCCATTTAAACTATGGAAAAATTTAATTAAAAACTTAGGAAAAATTAAAAAATTAAAAACCCAGAATCTAACGCGTCCAGTAAAAAATTTTCAGAATTTTTTCCGAGGGTCCTAGTGACTTAGGACATGACCATAGTCTATTCTAATAATGTCTAGTAGGTTTCTACATACTCAGTTGGGCTCTAATAGCCCCCAAGGCCCAGAATTCAAAATCGGGCATTCCAGCTTTGGAGGAAGTGGGAGAAAACCTCGTTGATTATACTCAGCTATAGACAAAGCATAATTAACAAGGGCAAGAAACTTCCTAGAATACCTAAGTTGAAATTCTATGTCTTAGGATACCAAACCACTCAAAACACCCTACTAGCACATTTTATTACAAACCCCGCAGGGCCATGGTCATAATTACTTAAAACAAAAACTGACTAGCCAAAACTGGCTAGGCACAAAGGCGGATCATCTGATACACTAGAACACAAACATTTATTATGTTTGTCAAATGGCGGCTCCTCAGCTAATCCAACTATGGTATAAATAAGTGGATAACAGGCTGGTAACCAAAGACAAAACTTTTTTATATTAATAAAATGCTTAGGTGGTTACATTGGATTTTCGATTACACCTAACCTTTTTATATCATGCTTAGAGTAGGAAAATAAGCTCCTTTAAAGCAAGCATTTACTTTCTGCATATCCTTTATGTTTACTTAGGTATAATAAAACTTTTCTTTCATTAGTTAGCTACATTTGTTTTGTTTAAATAAAGCAACTTAATGGTTCGTTTGGTTTTCATATGAAGCTGGTGCTACTAAGGATTTCTTGTCAAGTTGAGGCATTTTTACAGGTTATATAAACAAGAGATTCTAGTGTTCTCGTATCCTCTCCTTGCCCAATGACCAGATTGAGCACATGTCCCGCAGTTGGAGCCAAATGTTACCACCTAAGTTGTATTTGGTGGTTTTTTCAAACGAGTCGACGAATTAGAACGAGTACACTTATTCTATGATCAGAGCTTAGAAGTCCGCCAGCCTTTTATTTGAAGTCTGTTCGAAAAATTTTGTAACACATTTTCATACCCCCTTAGGGAAATTGTAAGAAATGTCCTAGCATTTGAGTTTTTACAAAAGGCTCGGCTTCCCATACTTAAACATCAATCCGGCTAGCCCAAAATGTTTTTTCCCTTGGTTATTATTGGTTGCTGAAAAGACAAGTAATAATTTCTGAGTTTTTCACTCACACCTCCAAAGCTGGGATAGTCGTCTTGACGTTTTGTCCTTAGGAGATTATTAGAGACTTCGTGTCAGTGTTTTTCAACATGCTAGGCATTCAAATTGAGTCATATGGACATGTACTAGGTCCCCCTAGAGTTTCGTCTGATTCCGAGAAAAAGTAAATTTTTTCGTGTTTTAAGCCATTTTTAATGGTTTAAATGGAAAAATTTAAAACGTAAAAAAAGTGTGTTCCGGAGTCTGTTTTTGTCGTGGTTGGGCTCATTTTCAAGCCCAGAGCATCATCTTTACCCTAGAAACCACTTTCCACATCAGTCGGGCAGCTAAAACACCCTAGAAGGCATCATTTGACTAACAGAGCACCAAAATGGCATTTAAATTCTAAATTTGGAGAAAATGCACAAAAGTCAAAGTTTTAAAAAAGTCAAAAAATTAATAAAAAAAATTGGGGGTGACATGGAGGTGGGTCCCTCATGCCATGAGACCGGCTTCAAAGTATAATGGAATTTAAACTTATGGTTAATTAAGAGGCTACGAATTGTCTAAAAGAGGAGAATGACGTCAACTAGGGGACTCGCGCTTGGATGATTCCGCTAACATGTTTTGGGTGGACCCCTCTCCACACATTTAATTTAAAACTTTGGTTACTTGTTATAATTTTTGGATAAAGGATGGAGGTTACGAGTGGTAACACGAAGTGGGTGAGGTCAACTCTAGGGAGAGCTCACGCTAGCTCTAAGATGTTGCGCTATAGTGAGTGAGGGTGGACACCTCCCCTCTCTTAAAAACTTGTGTTACTTCATACTATGGTCTCGAACCTTTTCATCAAAATCATTCATGCCAACTCCATGGATTCTGTACATTCGCGTGAGGAGAGGATTCGCACGTGTGGAGTTTGGAAGGGTTTTGGTGATGTGGCCTTTGGAGTAGGTGAGTTGGTTGAGTGTGTTGGCAGGCTGACAGTGAGTTAAGTGGGAGAGGTGTCAATCACCTCTTCACTTCTTCTTCACTTCAAGCTCAATTCAACTGGACTCTCTCTTTCGTGTTGGTAGCACCCTCTAGGTCTCACTTTTTCTATTGAAGCAAGGCTTCGTTCCTCATTTTGTATGGTCAGAGGACCAAAGGAATGATATTGCTTGTATTGTATTGTTTACCATTTGGAATAAAGAAGGCATTGGAGGCAAGATCTATGGTGTAATATCTTTTCATGTGTGGATGGTGATTGTCAAGTGCTTATGAGGTATAATCTATATTATTGGTCTTTGCTTTTTGTTGGTTAATAGTGGGTCTTGAAGGGGAGCTTCCTCCCAGTGGGGTAAGAGATTATTCTAATTTGATTTATGCTCTTACTATTCGCTTGTTTCAAATATATTGGAGTTGCATGTATTTTAAGTTCAATTTCATGCTTTCTAATTGTCTTTTTCCAGCAACACCTATGTTTTAACCATCTGTTTGTGCAAGGACTTCTAAGTTGTAGGTGATCTCACTTGTAGAAGGGGTTGAGCTAGTTTGAATCTTCCTCATCTTCAAGATCTTTTTGAGGACATAGTCCCTCAGTGTTCCACCAAAGCAAACTCCATGGCCCAACATTCCCAGGCTCCCAGCACTCGATGGCCATGGGTAGACTCGACCCAGTGTTGAGTGACCATTCTATTGAATGGTAGACATTTGGTCTGGGACCACGATGTGGACCAGTCTAGTACTGGTAGACTCAACTTAGTTCTGAGTAGCCATTCTCTTGGAGAATGGAGACACATGGTCTGTTACCAGGAAGGCACTGTAAGCCTTAGAGTGGGTCTAGGCATGTGTGATACCCTGACCCTTGATCTATGGGCTTTGTGTACTTCTCCGAGGATTAGCTACCCTTGGTTAAGTTACCCTAGTACCTGATCTAGGTGTCACACAGAGTGTGAGATAAAAGCATTAGTAACTCTCTTGGTTTATGATGATGTACTTTTGGAATCAAAAAGACCACGGGGGCACTTGGAAAAAGGCTAAAGTCAAAGATACATAAGGACTTTTGGACCACAGGTGAAAGTCAAATTACATAAAGACTTTTTAGGTAAAAGTCAAAGTTACTAAAATGACCTTTTTGGTAAGGAGGTAAAAGTGAAATTAGGAAAAGAATAAAATATTATTATTTTATTTTTCCTAATCTTGGTCCACTTACATGCGACTAAAGGCTATAAAAGAAGATCAAGTCTTCTCATTTTCACACACACTACTTTGCTCTCACAAGTGATGTTGCTCTTACTGAAGATTTCATTGAAGATTGTTTTTATGCTTTTTCCCCAGCTAGGGCATCCATCTTTCTCAACCAACCCTCAACTAGTGTTTCATCAGTAAGTTCATTTTCAAATCTAGGGCAAAAATCAAGGCAGCCACTTTCAGATCCAAAACAGACTTCATCATTTTTCGAGCTGCTAGGGTTTTGACATGGCAGCCCTTTCTTCTCCCTCAGGCTATCAATTTCCTTCCATAGGCAGCCACTAGCACCTCCCGGCAACCTCTAACAGGCCTACCCGGGAGGGCTAAGCCCTTCACGACACCTTAGGGTGGTCCATAGGAAAGTCCTTAAGGGTTGTCGTGGCCTAACAGGCCCTCCGGGAAGCCCTAAGGAAGACCCGTGAAAGTCCTGTGGTAGTCAGTAGGCTGCCAGGCCTTCAAAAAGCCCTCGAGCCAGCCTATAAATTGCAGGCATGGCTGCAAACCCTTTTAGGCAGCAGCAGGGCTACCTAACTGGCAGTCGAGCAGAAGAAACAAACCACGGGCAGTGTGGAAGGACAGTCGAGTAGCAGACAGGAGATAGGACGTGCAGCTCGAGAAGGCAGAAAATAGTCGGGCAGGCTCAAACAGAGATTCCGAGAAGTCTGGAAAATTCCGAGCTGCCTGTAATTAATTTCCGGGCAGCTGTCATAAAATTCTGAACAATCATTTTTTTTTAATTTTCAGGCAGCCCTAATTTTTCCAGGCAGTTCTTATAAAAATCCGGGCAGACTGTTTTTTTAAGCAGTTTGATCTTTCTGGGCAGATCTGGAATTTTGGGTAAGTAGGGTTTGAAACCCTTGTTCTGATTTTTGCTAAGAATAATTTACTGTAAATTGTGGTCAAACCCAGATTAGGGTTTGAGGAACTTTTTGAAGAATTTTCCTAAGTGATCTCATTTACGAGATGAGCTACTAATGCTTTTTGGGTTTTTTGTCCTTTGAAGGTTTCCCCGATGAAAAACTCTTGTATCCATTGTGCTAATGTGATGAATATTATTTTACTGCACTTGTTATCTGTTTAAGTTAATCTGCAAATTTTTAAGTATTTCTGCTAATGCTAAAATTCAACATGGTATCAGAGCTTAGCATGTACAAACACAATAAAGGGACACTGTTGTTGTTTTTATTAGATCTTGGGATAAGATTTGCAGATCTAACATTTGACTAAGCGGTAGAGATGGCTACCAATGGTTTCAAACCGGAAGAGAAGCTCTATGGTTCAGCAAACTTCAACTCCTGGAAAGCCAAGTTGACAGCCATTCTAGATGAGAATGACTTGGATGACATTGTTCTTAATGTTACAGTAGAGCCAACAACAAATGTTGGTAGGCTTGCTTACAAGAGGAAGCAAGGTAAGGCTAGAAGAATCATCTATGATTCTGTCAAAGAGTTAGTGATGCCCAACATCACATCTTTGAAGACTGCTAAAGAATGCTTTGATACTTTGGTCAACCTTTACGAAAAGAAGGCTCCCAGACAGAAGAGAGTCTTGAAGAAGAGACTACGAACTTTGAAGCTGAATAAAGATGAAAGTGTGGGTTTCTTCTTCACAAAGATTGCTCAAGAAAGAGATCAACTCATTGCTATTAGTATTACTGTTGATGATGATGACCTTGTGCAAACAATGGTTGATGGTCTCCCAAGCTCTTGGGAAACTTTCAAGACATCCGTCTGTGGACGTGAGAATCAGCCAACCTTTGAAAGGCTTTGGCATGATTGAATAGAAGAAAAAGGAAGAACCTCTAGCAAGGTAGTCAAGGAAGACAACCTTGCACTTACAACAAAGACAAAGAAGTTCAAGAAGCCTTTCCCTTAGCAAAAGAAGGGAAAGAAACCTCAGGGTAAGTTTTCTGACATGTCAAAAGTGGAATGTTATAGTTGCCACAAGTTTGGACATTTTGCTAGAGACTGCAGGCAGAACAAAAAGAAACCCAAGAGAAGGTTTCAAGCATCTGCTGCAGAAGCAGAGGAAGAAGAAGATGAAGAACCAAAGAAAAAGAAGAAAACCAAGGCTAATAAAACTGATGAGCCTAAAAGAGAGTATTACTTAATTTCTTCTCTAACTAGTTCTTTCTCAGCTTGTTCCACATCTTGGTTGGTGGACAGTGGTGCCACCAAGCACATGACAGGTAGCCGTGGAGCTCTCACCAATTACAAAAAGAAAAAGTTCACCACTCAAGTAGAACTTGGAGATGACTCCACCTACAAGATTGAAAGAGTTGGCTCAACTTCACTTCAACTTGACTCAGGTACGGTTCTTCATATTGATGATATTCTTTATGTTCCTGGTTTAAAGAAGAATCTTTTATATGTTGCTGGTTTAGAAGACAAGGGCTATAGAGTCCTCTTCATGGACAAGAAGGTCTTTTTATGGGCAAAAGACACAGATCTAAACTCAACAGTACAAATTGGGATTCGAGAGGGAGGCCTCTACAAGGCTTCCAAAGATTCCTCTCATGCTTTGGTACATCACACAGTTGATCCTTGTGAACATTTGCATAGAAGGTTTGGATACCTTCACTACACCGCTCTCCCGGGTTTGCAGAAGATGGTCACATGTATGCCAGAAGTTTCTCCAAAACATGAAGGAATCTACAAAGGATGTGCTCTAGGTAAGAACACTAAGAAATCCTTTCCCAGAAGTAAGAGTAGATTTAAATGCATTTTGGATTTGATTCATTCTGACATTTGTGGGCCTATGTCTTCACCCTCCTTGAGTGGGTGTTTATATTATGTCTTGTTTATTGATGACTACTCTCAGAAGTCTTGGAATTACTTCCTCAAGGACAAGAGTGAAACCTTTGACAGGTTCAAAGAGTTCAAGGCACTGATTGAAAATTAGACTGGCAAACACATCCGTATCTTGAGATCAGATAACGGAGGTGAGTATGAATCTAATGAGTTTGATGATTTTTGTCAAGAAGCAGGAATCAAGAAAGAGCTAACAGTACTTTACAACCCTCAACATAATGGGGTTGTAGAAAGGAAGAATAGAATGATCTGTGAAGCTGCTAAAGCAATGATCACTAATATAGATCTTCCTTTGTCTTTGTGGGCTGAAGCTACAGGAACTGCTGTGTACATCCAAAACAGAAGCCCACATGCTAGCTTGGGAGAGAAGACTCCAGAAGAAGTCTTCACCAAGAAGAAACCTGCATTTGATCACATGAGGGTATTTGGTACTCCTGTGTATGTTCATGTGCCAAAAGAGAAGAGGACCAAGTTAGAGCCCTCTGGTAAGAAAGGTATATTTGTTGGGTACAGTGATTGCTCAAAGGCTTATCGAGTATATATACCTGGACAAAGGCACATTGAGGTTAGCAGAGATGTGATCTTCCATGAGGAAGCTGTGTTTCGTAAAACACTAGAGCTTTCACCGAAAGATGCAGTTGCTCCACTTGAGTTTCCAAATTTAGAAATTCAGAGGGAGGAAGAGGAATTTGATGATCAAATTCCAGATGTTCTTGAGAACACTGAAAGTCCACTAAAAGAACTACTTGAAGTTCCTCCTTCCAAAAGGAGACCTGCTTGATACCGAGAGACGATGCAAGAAGGCGAGAAGCATAAAGCTCTTCCCGGTACTTTTAGAGAAAGCATAAGACCACATAAGTACTCCGATCTTATGAGTCAGCTTATCAGTTCAGAACCTTCCTCATACGAAGAAGCAGCAAGTAAACATGTATGGGTTGATGCCATGATTGAAGAGTACAAGTCAATCATGAAGAATGATGTTTGGGAAATTGTTCCTAGACCAACAGGGAAGTCAGTTGTGACTTCCAGATGGCTTTATAAAATCAAGCATGTTGTTGATGGCAGTGTGGAGAATTATAAAGCTAGATTCGTACCTCGTGGCTTCACTAAGAAAGAAGGCATTGACTATGACGAGACATTTGCTCCTGTTGCCAGGTATACTACCATCAAAACTATCATTTCACTTATTGCAGTATTCAGATGGAATTTACATCAGATAGATGTAAAGACAGCATTTCTCAATGGTAAGATTAAGGAAGAAGTTTATATTGAACACCCTGAAAGGCCTTGTGACTCATGGGAAGAAGACCCATGTATGTAAACTGAAGAAAGCCTTGTATGGACTGAAACAAGCTCCAAGAGTCTAGTATGCCAGGATGGATGGATTTCTCTATAGCTTGGGGTTTTCTAAAAGTACAGCTGATTCTAACTTGTACTTTAAAGTTGTTCATAATCATGTCTTGATACTTGTTCTATATGTAGATGACTTGTTTCTTACAGGTAATGATCAGTTGATAGACCAATGTAAGAGGGAGCTTACCTCTGAATTCGAGATAAAAGATCTCGGCTTGATGCATTACTTCCTTGGCTTAGAAGTCTGGCAAAAGCTAGGTGAGATCTTCCTGACACAAGAAAAGTATGCAGTGAATATCTTGCAAAGATTTGGGATGCAGGACTGCAAGTCCATGAGCGTACCAATGACTACCAACTTGACAAAGTTGCGGGACTCAACCTCTATTTCACAAAATGTGGACTCTACTCTATACAGACAGCTCATTGGTTCCTTGATGTATCTCGTGCATACGAGACCAAACATCTGTTACACAGTGAATGCACTAAGTCAATTCATGTCCGATCCGAAGCACATACACTTGGTAGTTGCTAAACATGTACTCAGATATGTGTGAGGTACTATCACTTATGGGCTCAGGTATACTTCCAGCAATGGAGTATTATCATCTGGATATTCTGATTCAGATTGGGCTGGCAGTGCAGTTAACCGGAAAAGTACCTCTGGTTATTGCTTCAGTATGGGATCAGCAATGATCTCTTGGTCCAGCAGGAAGCAAGGTTCCATAGCTCAAAGTACAGCTGAGGCAGAGTATATTACTGCAAGTGATGCTTGCAAGGAAGTAGTTTGGCTTAGAAAATTGTTATCTGATCTATTCGAGGGAAAGCTTGACTCAACGATCATCTATTGCGATAATCAGAGTTGCATAAAGCTTTCGGAGAACCCAGTGTTTCATGATAGATCGAAACACATTGAAGTGAAGTGTCATTTCATCAGAGACCTAGTGCAGAGAGGTGCTCTAAAGTTGCAGTACATTTGTACAGCTGAACAGATTGCAGATTTTTTAACAAAGCCTCTGTCAAAATCAAAGTTCGTGTACTTTCGTGACAAGCTTAGTATGGCAAAGAGTGCCTCTATCGCTGAGAGGGAGTGTTGATTTTTTTGAGCAGCATCGAGAGTCATTCTCTTCGGAGAATGCGGTCACTTGGTCCGGGACCACGGTGAAGACTCAACCCATTGTTGAGTGACCATTCTATTGAATGCTGGATATCTAGTCTGGGACCATGATATAGACCCAGCTTTGCCCTGGGTAGACTCGACCCAGTGTTGAGTGACCATTCTGTTGAATGGTAGACATCTAGTCCGGGACCACGATGTGGACCAGTCTAGTACTAGTAGACTCAGCTTAGTTCTAAGTAGCCATTCTCTTGGAAAATGGAGGCACCTGGTCTATTACTAGGAAGGCACTGTAAGCCCTAGACTAGGTCTATGCATGTGTGACACTTTGACCCTTGATCTATGGGCTTTGTGTACTTCTCCAAGGATTAGCTACTCTTGGTTAAGTTACCCTAGTACCTAATCTAGGTGTCACACAGAGTGTGAGATAAAAACATTAGTAATTCTCTTGGTTCATGATGATGTACTTTTGGAATCAAAAAGACCACAGGTAATGACCACAAGGGCCCTTGGAAAAAGGCTAAAGTCAAAAGTCAAAAATACATAAGGACTTTTGGACCACAGGCGAAAGTCAAATTACATAAGGACTTTTTAAGCAAAAGTAAAAGTTACTAAAAGGACCTTTTTGGTAAGAAGGTAAAAGTGAAATTAGAAAAAGAATAAAATATTATTATTTTATCTTTCCTAATTTTGACTAAAGGCTATAAAAGAAGATCAAGTCTTCTCACTATCACACACACTACTTTGCTCTCACAGGTGAAGCTGCTCTTACTAAAGATTTCATTGAAGATTGTTTTTATGCTTTTTCCCCAGCTAGTGCATCCATCTTTCTCAGCCAACCCTCAGGTAGGGTTTCATCAACAAGTTCATTTTCAGATCTAGGGCATAAATCAAGGCAGCCACTTTCAAATCCAGAACAAACTTCATCATTTTTCAGGCTGCTAGGGTTTTGACAAGGCAGCCCTTTCTTCTCTCGGGTTGTCAATTTCCTTCCACGGGCAGCCACTAGCACCTCCGCGCAGGCTCTAACAGGCCAACCCGGGAGGGCTAAGCCCTTCGTGGCACCTTAGGGTAGCCCGTGGGAAAGTCCTTAAGGGTTGTCGTGGCCTAACAGCATAGTGGAGAAAATCGTCGATTTTTCAGCGATGTCTCGAAAAATCGCCGATTTTTCAGCTATGCCTCGAAAAATTGCGATTTTTTTTGGCTGCCGATTTTTCGGCCCGAAAAAATCGCGATTTTTTCAAAAAATCAGACATCGCGAAAAATCGAATAAAATCAGCAAAAATCGAGAATCGACAGACATCAGCAAAAATCAGGAAAAAAGCGGGAAAAATCGAAAAAAATCGAAAAAAATGGGGAAAAAATCGGTAAGCAAATTTTGACCCTATTGAAGTACAAAATTTGCATTTTTTAATGCTCGCCGCGGTTTGCCGATTTTTTCGCCGATGTTGCCGAGAATATGTTTTCTGAACCCTCGCCGATTTTTTGTCGATGCCGAGTTTTTCCACTATTCCTAACAAGCCCTCCGAACAGCCCTAAGGCAGACCCATGAGGGTCCTGTGGCAATTGGGAGGATGCCAGGCCTTCAAGAGGCCCTCTAGCCAACCTCTAAATTGCAGGCAGGGCTACAAACCCTTTCGGGCAGCAGCAGGGTTGTCTAACAGGCAACCGAGCAGAAGAAACAGGCCACAGGCAGCGTGGAAGGACAATCGGGCAGCAGACAAGAGATAGGACGAGCAACTCGAGAAGGCAAAAAAAAGTCAGGTAGGCTCAGACAAAGATTTCGAGCAGTCTGGAAAATTCTAGGTTGCTTGTAATTAATTTCCATGTAGCTGTCATAAAATTTTGAACAGTCATTTTTTTTATTTTCGGGCAGCCCTAATTTTCCTGGGCAGTTCTGATAAAATTTCGGGCAGATTTTTTTTTAAGCAGTTTGATCTTTCTAAGCATATCTGGAATTTTGGGTAACTAGGGTTTGATACCCTTGTTTTGATTTTTGCTGAGAATAATTTACTGTAAATTGTGGTCAAACCCAAATTGGGGTTTGAGGAACTTTTTGAAGAATTTTCCCGAGTCGTCGTTTATGAAATGCGCTGCTAATGCTTTTAGGGGTTTTTGTCCTTTCAAGGTTTCCCCAGTGAAACACTCTTGTGTCCATTGTGTTGATGTGATGAATGTGATTTTACTGCACTTGTTATCTGTTTAAGTTAATCTACAAATTTTTAAGTATTTCTGCTGATGCTAAAATTCAACATTTGGTGCATTACAGGTGGGGATGGTTTTTCACTTTTATTGCCAGGACAAGGAGAATTGCTGTCGGAAAATCAAAGATCTAAGTTGTTCAAAGACCTCCCAGAGCACCACTCTTGATCTTATCTTACTCATAAAACCTATAAGACTCTGGATCCAAATCTATATGAACCACTGGCATCCACCTCAAGCTTTGTAAATACCATAATAAAATTTTTGGAGTAGGCTCTTTTAGAGGGAGCCCCCTCCCCATTCCCTTGGGGGGATTTGCGTCGGTGCACTTTTTTATGATTTTGTTTTTATTAGTGTAGTTTTGCTTTACAGTTCTATATACTTTGTCATTTCGAGTTTCATTTTTGTTGCAAAGTAACAATACTACTTACCCTGCGTCTTCTCGATTGACCCAAAAGGGGAAAGAGATGCGTGGTAGGACTAATTAGACAATTTGTGGAGTTTTTCCTTCATCTTTGTCTTTATCTGCAAGCCCCTCTTTATTTAACATTAACCCCTCCCCGCTCTTTCGATTGAGGTCCATTTGGATTGAAAGAGATTCCTGGAGGGTTTTCTTTTTTAACAAAAACACAACATTTTAAAAATCTTAAAACTTTACAAAACTCCGTTGTGTATGCTTTGCACTAGTTGCGGTTCGTCTGATCAGCCGTCTACATCAAAAGCAACGTGGGTGACTAGAATAATTAGTTCTCACATTTCAATAAACCTCCCCAGGCGAAGATCCAATGCCTCGAATTAAAGCCGTTGCAGTGGCAAATTACCCAAAGAAAGCAAGAACAGCTAGTCAGTAACCTTGAGACACAGTTAGGCTACACCCTTGCGGTTTAGTGTTGAACATCGTCTCAGAGACTCCATATTCCTTGCGGGTAGTTGTATCGGTTAAGGGTTTTGGACATACTCCCCGTACCCTGGGGTATATTGGGAGTTCCCTTCCCCCCTATGTTTAATCAACTCATCCCATATTAACTTAAAATTTGACCAAAAGCACTTACAACATTTCTTTCTGCAATACAACAACAATTTCATTTCTGGACTCCATTATTGGCACTAGTCTCTTTCTTGATATCATCGTATGTTTCTGCATGCTTTGCTTATCATGTATTAATCTTTAAGCTGTTGTGGTTTAATCAATATTGCAAATATCTTGTGTTAAATTTGTTTATCAAAACTCCTAAGTAACTCATTAATCACCATAAAACACTAAAGCCTTAAACAGTCTTAGCAATTAATAGGGTCTACCCCCCTTGACTTCATTAGGAGTTGGACTAAACGGAGGAGTCAAGAACAAGGTGACAGCCTTGACTCGAGACTTGCCCCCAAGGACACACCGAGTGGCTTGAATATTTCTGCCACATCCCCCCCCAAGGTGTGTGAAAGGCGGCAACACATCTCATCTACCACAAATCAAGTCTGTCTCTAACCGAAAACCAGGACATGCTTCACGCAGCCATCTGCTACCAGCTCATCTCAAGTGTTGGTAGGAATTCTCCTACACCAATTTGAGAACCAGGGCTGGTGGGAATTCTCCAAAACACCAGGTCAAGAACCAGGACAATTAGAGGTCACCAGTGTACACAACCATCTACTACCAATTCATCTCAAGAGCTGGTGGGAATTCTCTAAAACACTAGGCTGAGAATCAAAACGAATAGTGGTCACTTCTGCGCACAACCATTTGTTACCTGCCCGTCTCAAAATGTCAATGGGATTTTTCCTATGCCAGGTGAGATTCAAAATGAGTAGAGGCAGCAATGTATAAGCAGTGTAGATGTATGTCTCAACTTTCTCTCTCCACGAGGGATGCATTTTCTTCTACTCCAAGTCTTTAGTGATCAAACTTTAACCTAAGAAGATGCTTGCTAAGAACATTTGCATTCTCGTCATATGTTGGAACATACTGTAACTCAACTGCACCTTTCTGCATCATTTCACGAACGTAGTGATATCGAATATCTACATGCTTTGTCTTGTCGTGAAACATGGGATTCACTGACATCTGTATACAACTCTGGTTGTCACAGTGAATCATAGTTGGTCCTGGAATCTTACCAAATAATCCAACAAAAAGTTTTCGAAACCATACTACTTCTCAGCCTACTGTACTAGCAGCCATATACTAGGCCTCTGTGGTGCTAAGTGTTAATGAGGTGTGCTTCCTTCTGTACCGGGAAATCACTACAGAGCCCAAACTAAAGTAACATTCGGAAGTACTCTTCCTGTCTCCAACACACCCTTCCCAATCTGAGTCAGAAAATCCTTGCAATATAATATCACATCCTGAACCATATTTTAGGCCATATCCCACAGTGCCATATAAGTATATGAGAACATGTTTTGTAGAAATCCAAAGAATCTGCCTCGAATCACTCATAAATTGGCTGAGTATTTACAACAAAACATATATCTGGTCTGGTGTTCGTCTGATACATCAGAGAGCCAATCAACTAGCGATACATGGTGGGATCAATCATATCAGAATTTGAGGTAGATTCCTTTAACTTCTTGAAATTTGCATCCATCGGAGTAGCCATGGACTTGCAGTCCAACATCCCGAATCTCTTCAAAATATCAATTGTGTATTTCCTTGACTTAGGAAATTTTCCTTCTAACTCTACCATACTTCTACTCCCAAGAAGTAATGCATCAATCTGAGGTCCTTCATTTCAAACTCAAAGGCAAGCTTTTCTTATGCCATCCAATTAGTTTCTCATTTCTTGTGAGAAACAAGTCATCCACATACAAGACCAAAATCAGTGGTTCATCATCCACAATATTTTGGTAAAGATTGGGATCTGCATCACTCTTGGTGAACCCCAAGTTTACCAGATATCTGTCTATTCGTCCATACCAAGCATGAGGTGCTTGCTCGAGTCCATATAATGCCTTTTTTAGTTTACATACGTGAGAATCTTTCACATTGACAATAAACCCTTCTGGTTGTTCAACGTAAACTTCTTCATCGATAATACCATTGAGAAAGGCGGCCTTTACATTCATCTGATGCAGCTTCCATCCCATGGCTATAGCAATAGTAATGATGAATTTGTTGGAAGAATGTCGACCCACAGTAGTGTTGAATTATTGTAACTTTGAAGTGTATTTACTTATTATCCCCAATGTTCCTATCGAGAGAAACATTTGTATTTCATTATACCCCGATGTTCCTATCGAGCAAATTACTAAGAGTCATGAGGAAATTCCCTCTGTTGTAAGTCGGGTCATTAGCACCCTAATTAATATAATATTAATTTGTTAGAGTCCTCCTAGAGAAGTCGGCCTAGTCAGTTTTAGTGGGGTCGGCTTGTTGGAGTGGAAAATAAAGTGAACAGAAGAATATAAACAGAAGTGACGCTCTCCTCATTTCTACACACACTCATTCACTTGCGGAGCGCATAAGAGAGAGAGAGAGAGAGAGAGAGAGAGAGAGAGAGAAAGAACAGAAGGAGGAGAACACCCGATTTTGGGTTTGTCTTTTATACATCTTATACAGAGGAAGTTTTTGCTAGGATTTCTTCCCCATGAGGGTTTCCCAGGATAAATCTTTGTGTTATTTTGTGTGCTTGTGCTTGTCTATCTTTTAGTGATCTTTTGGCTTATGGTTATGCTGTTATGATGTTAAATGTTATAAGATCTGAGATAACCATTAAAAACTTGACATGGTATCAAAGCCACCCTGAAAGAAGTCATTGTGCAACCGAAACAGTGCTACAGCTACAGCTATTGAAGATTAGGGTTTCATGCTTGAAAACCCTAAAATACTAGAACTAGTAGTTTTGGTAGATTCGTTATATCTCAAGATTGGAGAAGGCTCAGGAGCCGAAACTTTCACATGCTGAAAATAAATTCCTTATGTACTTTGTGTAAACGTTTCAGCCTTAGATTCGCTATATTCTGGGAGATATGATTCCTCCAAATTAGGGTTCCAGCCTCTCCCAAGATTCAGCCTTAAACAAGCGACCTAGGGAGAATTTCTATATCTCGGGCTACGAAGGTCCAAATGAAATTTCGCAAGATGTTCCAAAAAGGGCAGAGACTGTACTTTCTGTGGTAAAAATTTCAGACCCCGAAGGTGAAACAATGACACATGGCAATCTATTCAAGTTCTCTCTTCTGAATAATCCTGAAATAAGTCACCTTGGGAAAACGCCCATAAGTCCCAATTGGTGAAACCAATTCTATTCAAACCTGCGGTGTTGGGAAGAGGACAGACGAGGCTACCTCAATATGAAATTTCAGACACAGGGGAGCAGTAATTTTGGAGATACTGCAGAAACCATATTAGACATTTCTGTAGAAGATATTGAAGAAAACTAGGGCATCAGATATTTTGCAATTCTGATCACACTTTTGGGAAAATGAATATGCTACTCAGCTTGCCTTCAAGAGGCACATCTTTCTATCAAATCAGATCTAAAAGATTCGAATTTTTGAAAATTAGGGTTTCTCTGACAAACCCTAGACCAGCCAAATCCGGAATGAGGATGAACACCTCAAACCAATAAGATCTAATCTTTTGAGGTTCTCATTTCAAAATGGCCTAGCACACTAGCTTGATGACAAGCTTGGTGAAGCTGAAAACTTTCGAGCATGGAAGCATAGGATTTCACCAGTTCTTGAAGAAAATGAATTGGACACCTACATAAGTGGAAAGGTTCCAGTTCCAGAGGGAGATGAGGCTAAAGCCTTACACAAGAAGAACTTGGTTAAGGCCAAGAAGATCATTGTTGACTTAATCAAGGATCACCTTATACTACAAGTGTCTTCTTTAAAGACACCTAAAGAGATGTTTGATTCATTGACCAAGCTATTTTAAGGGAAGAACATAAATCAAAAGATGACTTTGAGAAACCAGTTGAAGAATGTAAAGATCCAGAATGCAAAGACCATACAGTGATACTATACGAGGGTCTCTCAAATCAAAAAACAACTTGAAGCAGTGGATGAAGAAGTAGAGAATGCAGAAACCACCTTGAATGGCCTCCCAGGATCATGGGATTCAAGGAATGTGTGCCAAAAATAAGTGATTACCTTCAGCAGACTCTGGGAAGAGTGCACACAGGAAGAAACTCGACTCATGATAAGAGAAGAGAAGATAGCAGCAACTGAAGATCAAGCGCTCATGATTCAGAGAAGATCCCTCAAGCGATGAGGAATATGAAGAACTCAATTCTTGAAGAACCTCTTATCCATCTTAGCATTTGGATAAGAAATGATGATGTCATGAATGAAGAAGATGATGAAGCAGAAGGATCAAGGAGTCTACCCATGAAACGAATAAAAGATAAGTATTCAATTGTCATTTCATGATATTGTTTTGTTATGCATTTGTTTATATTCAGTTGATGTGTTATGCATAATAGAATGTTTGCATTAATGACAGTATACTACTAATATGTATGCGATGGGTAAGTCGCTCATGGTGCTATACAACTCTCCATTGCTACTTATCTAGAATGAAACCTCTTTGTTAACATATTGGATTAGTGCACAATCTCAATAATGTCATGGTAGAGATGGAAGGCATCTAGAAAGTTTCCGTGAGATATGGATGAATGTTGTATTGGCTAAAATAGTTACATAATTATATCTTTATGCATAAAAATTTGCCATTATGAATATGCCTTATGAAATGTTTCTAACCATACAACTAATGCATTTGACTTGCAGGAAAGATCGTGTACAATTGCCTATAAGAAAAGAAGGATGAGACTTGTTCCGAAGAACAAGTGACGACAGTTCAAGAAATAATAAAAGATGAAGAATAATATGACGATACTTTCAAAGAAAGAAAGTGGTCTCAAACACGGTGCAGTTATGTGACACTGTTGAGCGACATCATTGATGCAGAACCTTCCAACTATGAAGAAATAGCCAAGAAGAAAGGGAAGGAATGTACCAGTTTAAGAAGAATGATGTCTAGGTTGCGGTATCGAGACCTGAAGGGAAGTTCGTAGTATCCTCCACAAGGATAAGAAAGAAGCCCAAGCCATTTTCCAACTATGTAACTTGGATGTGCGATCTTGAAGCTACAAACTATGAAGAATTTGTACAGAAGAAAGAATGGGTAGAAGCAATGACGAAAGAATACCAATCTATAATGAAGAATGATGTCTGGGATATAGTTCCCAAACCAGAAGGCAAGTGTGTAGTATCCTCCAAATGGATCTACAAAATAAAACATGCAGCCGACAAAAGTATAGAAAAGTACAAGGCAAGGTTTGTGGCTAAAGGTTTCTCTCAGAAAGAGGGAATTGATTATGAAGAAACATTTGCACCAGTTGCACGGTATACTTCGATTAGAGCTATCATGGCACTTGCATCCATGATGAAGTGGAACTTACACCAAATGGATGTGAAGACAGCCGTCCTGAATGGTGTGATTGAAGAAGAAGTATACATAGAACAACCACAAGGATTTGAAGTTGAAGACAGACAGAATCACGTATGCAAGTTGATGAAGGCCCTGTACGGTCTGAAGCAAGCTCCTAGAGCTTGGTATGGAAGGATAGATATTTTCTTGATGAACTTGGACTTTACCAAGAGTAAAGTCGATCCTAACCTTTACTTCAAGGTTATAGAAGATGAACCTGTCATACTATTACTATATGTGGATGATATATTTCTGACAAGGAATAAGAAACAGATTGTAGAATGCAAGAAGAAGCTCACTGAAGAATTTGAGATGAAAGACCTTGGGTTAATTCATTATTTCCTAGGTCTGGAGGTATGGCAGAACTCAGAAGGAATCTTTCTCAATCAGGGAAAGTACGCAGTGGAAATATTGAAAAGATTTGATATGTTGGAATGTAAAGCCATGACCACACCCATGGATACCAACCTGAAGTTGTTGGCTGATGAATCATCAAAGTTAGTGGATGTGACTCAATACAGACAGATTACTGGATCGTTGATGTATCTAACAAATATCAGACCAGACATTTGTTTTGTTGTAAACACCTTGAGTCAGTATCTAGTTCAACCTAGACGCGTTCACCTGGTAGCTGCAAAACATTTTATGAGATATCTGAAAGGGACTATAGACTTTGGTCTATACTACGATGGAAACCATGACTACAAATTGTATAGCTATACAGATGTAGACTGGGCTAGAAGTGTCTTAGACAGAAGAAGTACATCAGGTGGATGTTATAGTCTGGGGTCTACTATGATTTCATGGTTTAGCAGGAAACAATCCAGTGTTGCTCTTAGCATAGCTAAAGCAGAATATATAGCAGCTTGCTCTGCTAGTTATGAAGCCATATGGCTTCGGAAGCTGATGTCAGGTTTATTCAACCTCGAGTTAGATACCACCGTGATTCTATGTGATAACCAGAGTTGTATAAAGATGACGGAGAACCCAGTGTTCCACGATAAGACCAATTACATAGAAATCCAATATTTCTACTTTCGAGATATGATACATAAGGGAGCCATAAAGCTCCAGTATGTGAGTACCGATAAAGGAGGAGAACAAAAGGAGAGAACAAAAGGAGGAGAACACCCGATTTTGGGATTGTCTTTTATACATCTTATACAGAGGAAGTTTTTGCTGGGTTTTCTTCCCCATGAGGGTTTCTAGGGATAAATCTTTGTGTTCTTTTGTGTGGTTGTGCTTGTCTATCTTTCAATGATCTTTTGGCTTATGGTTATGCTGTTATGATGCTAAATGTTATAAGATCTGAGATAACCATTAAAAACTTAACAAGTAGCAAATGTTTCATCATAGCCATTTCCTTCTTTCTGAGAGAATCCTCTGGCAACAAATCTAGCCTTGTGTTTCTCCACACTTCCAGTTGCTCCATATTAATCTTGAAAAGCCATTTGGAGGTCACTATTGACTTCCCCTCAAGTCTCGATACAACCTCCCATACGTCATTTTTCACGATGGAATGGAATTCCTTTGTCATGGCATCTTCCCAAACTTGGTGTTTGGATGCTTCTTCGTATGAGGTAGGCTTTGAGTCAATGATGTGACTCATCAATGCTACATAACTCGAGAACCTCTGAGGTCTTTTGCTTTCCCGATGGGTTCTGTGTGTGGCTTTGTGCCCCTTTGCATCCTGCAATGTCTATTGTGCCCATCTAGGTCTTTTTCGGCTTATTGCCAAATCTGTGGGAGCATCAACTGGCTCAACTGGATTAATGGGATCAATCGGTTCATTCTTTTCTTCAAACTCCCTCTCAATTTCTGGAGGGGGATATTATCTCATCTCTTAGTCATCATCGATCTCCATATCAAATCCTCTTCTTTTTTGGATAACCATATCTTCTTCAAAGGTCACATCCCTGCTGACTTCAATCTGCCTCGATCTTGGAATGTATATTTTGTAAGCCTTTGAAGACTCGATGTATCCCATAAATGATCATTTCTTACATGAAGGTTCTAGCTAAGTCTTTTTATCCTTTGGCACATAAATGTAGACTGGGCATCCAAAGATACGAAGGTGGCCCACTTTTGGCTTCACTCTTGTGAAGGCTTCTTCCGAAGTCATGTTCTTCAAGATTTTATGAGGGCATCTATTTTGTACATAAACAGTTGTTCTGGATGCTTCTTCCCATAAGAACATCGATAGATTCTAGTCATGTATCATGGCTTTGGCTGCCTCCACAACTATTCGGTTTTTCCCTTCCGCAACCCCATTTTATTGAGGATTGTTGGGAACTGTGAGCTCCCTCTTAATTCCCACTTTTTTGCAGAAATCACTGAGCTCTATAGAGGTATATTCTCCACCATTCTCTGATCTTAGGATCTTAATCCTTTTTCTTGACAAATTCTCGACTTGTGCTTTGAATTCACTGAGTACTTCTCAGAGTCCTTGGTCTTGAGAAAGTATATAGTGAGTGGTCATCAATAAAGGCTACATAGTAGTTGTAACCACCCAATGAAGTAACAGTCATGGGTCTGCATAAGTCAGAGTGGACTAGATCCAATATTTCCTTGGATTTGCTTTCACTTTTCGGAAAGGAACCCTTGGTAGTCTTACCAAGTCCACATCCTTTACATATACCATCATGGTCTACATGAAGCATTGGTAGACCTGTCACCATGTTCCTTAATGATGGGAGAGCTTGATAGTTTAGATGAGCTAGTCTTCTGTGCCATAGCTCATTGATGTTAGTGGAATAATGGACTAAAGCTCGAGCTGGTAGAGTGCTCAAATGATACAAGCTTTCCTCCCTTACACCAATCACTTTTGTTGTGTTCATGCTAGAATTCTTGTGCCATGCAAGCACATTTCCATCTGTAAATGTAACTCTATATCCCTTGTCTTCTAAGGCGGAGATGATGACAAGGTTTCTTTTCATACTAGGTACATAAAGGACATCATTCAGATGTAGTAAGTCATTGGATTCCAACTGAAGAGAGGTAGATCCAAATCCTTTCATAGTTTAGTTGGCATCATCTCCAAGTACAACACGGAGATGGGATTCTTTCTCAACAACTTCTGAAAGGTTCTCTTTATAACCAGACATATGCTTAGAAGCACCACTATCTATAAGCCATATATCACTAGTGGTGGGAACCTAAGTCACCCGGTTCGAGTTCGTGTTCGAATTCAGAGACTTTGACAAACGACAAAAAATCAGCAATAAAAAATTTGGCCATAAAATTCAACATGAAGTTCGATGGACTATAAAATTTTAAAATTAAAAAATATATAAAAATTTTAAATAAATATAGTAATACCAAGTTTTTAAAATAAGTTAACTTATTATTATTAATTAGATTTTTTTTATTTATATAACATTATTTTATATCATTATATCATTAACTTAGCAATACACTTATTTATATTTTATTTATATTTGATACCATCGTTTTAATATATGCTTTTTCTAAAAAAGAGACGTGATGTTTGTCTTCAATTTTATAAAATATCGATATATTCAATAATCCAAGAAACTAAACACAGCCATCTTGGACGTGGAGTGGCCCGTGGGTTATGGCAATCCCCTGCTACTGTGCAGCGCTTGCTTGCTAGTGCCCACTCACACGACAACAGCCTCTGTATTTTGCAACCTCATACAACCCTCACGATGGCAGCCTCACAACCACAATTTTACAATAGGGTTCACCTACGGGGAGCCCAGATCCAGAAAAAAATGATTTTACACAAGCCACAACCCTCACAATTGCGGCCTCACACCCACGATTTCACGGTAGGGTTCACCTGCTGGGCACCCAAATCCCCCAAAAAAAAACGATTTTACATGTGTCTCATTCCCTATTTCCTCTTCGCGCGGCCGTCTTCTGGTCGTGTCTTGAAAATTGACGACTTTCAACTAACAAAATCGTCTGTCCATAAAATCCGACGATTTTCGATTTTGAAGGCTAAAAAACGTCGAACCTGGTGACTTAGGTGGGAACAATACTTGATAATGCTGATATGAAGAAAAATTGTGTCCAATCTTCATTTCTTTGTTTCTTGTGATGATGACTTTCTTCCACATCAGTTGTTGAAGCTTCATGATTCCTCTTGTTTGCACTAAAGCACTTGTTTGTATATTGACCATATTTCTTGCACTTATGGCATTGTAAATGTGATAAATCCTTTTTCTTTTCCCCCCAATCTGGAAAAGAACTTGGTCTGCGAGCTTGGTTTATGTTTGTGAAACTTCCTTCATTTTCCCTTGTCTTTTTGGCATGAGTGATGAAGGCTTGATTCTCCTCAACTTGAGGACCATGGATTCTTTGTCTTGCTGCAATCCTGGTCTCTTCCTGAGTGAAATCTTCCCATAACCTAATCAAATTTGGGCAGCTTAGTTCGACCACTTATGGTTTGGATGAAGGACTCCCAAGATGGTGGAAGACCATTTAGAGCGGTCATGACAAGCTCCTTTTCTTCAATGTTATCTCCACTAGACCTTAGCTTGTCCCGAAGTTCGATGATCCTCATGAAATATGGGCAATTGATTTGGACTTAATCATCTTCATATTTGACAGTTGGTTCCTTAATGTGAGAGTCACATTGATGCTACTGTTTTCAAATAACTTCTTCAAGGTCTTGAACATCTTCCTAGCCATCTTCTTTTTTGAGATTTGTAGAACCAAGAGATCTTTGACTGAGTCCACCAGCATCCTATTTGCTTTTGCATCACACTTCCTCCACTAAGACTTGCCTTCTTCTGCTTCTGCTTCTGCTTCTAGAACTTTCTCATTTACAAACTTCAAGAGATCATTTTCTTCTAGGATGAAAGAACCCTAGGCTTCTAGGATATGAAGTTTGTAGCCCCATCAAGACGATCTTCAACCTTCATTACAATCATCTTGTCTGTAGATCTTAACCAAAAACCCTAGCAAGAGTTATGTTGAAAATAAACTTTTGAATTTAGAGAAACTAGCCTCACAAATAGATGCACCCTACCACGGCGAGTTGAGAGAAGATGCGGTCGATCCAAAGCAATGGCTTGATCAGTGCAAAACTTGAAACCCTAAGTTCTGCAGCAACAGAATTAGGCAAAAAATGAAACTTCTTGGAATTTGGTTTTTCTTTCACCAAAAGATGCACCTCCCCTAGAGCAAAGTTTCACAACTCTTTTTCTGCTAAAGAAATGAGGGATGGCCTTGGAAGGTCAAACCCTAGCTTCCGACAATGGCCTCTTCTAGAACTGCTCTGATACCATGTTAGTTTTTACAAGATTATAGCAGTATAACTCAATTGCAAATAAACAATAGGATCTCTAGAAGAAAGACAAAGCAGAAAAACAAAGAACACAAAGAGTTTATCCTGGGAAACCCAATCGGGAAAAACCCAACAAAGCTTCGTATAGAGATGATAGCTTCTAAGAGCAAAGAGAAGAAAAAGAGAGAGAAATGATCTCTCTACGATACAACCCCAGAAAAACATTCCTAACTGCAGTAGCACACCTTTTCTGCAGGAGCAAACTTGTTGTGAGTGGATTACAAATGAGGAGGGGCACCTCCTATTTATACTGATTTTCCAAGTGACTTTTTATTGGGGCCGACTTGATTTACTTATTGGGGCCAACCTACCTTGGGGAAATACAAAATAATTTTTTTTATTCTTTTCTTGTGTAATCTTTCCCCGGGGTTTACACTGATTCTTTCTAGAGTTCACATGAGTAATTACATCAGTATAATCTCCCGTAGGAGGTACAAGGAAATACAATACAAGTACAATAAGAATAACTTCTGAAGTTGCACAAATTCCAACATCCAATACTCATATTGTTGCAAATTTGATTTCTAGCCATTTAAATTCTTCATGGTTTATAATTTCTGGTTCTATGTCTTGCTGATCTGACATAAGTTATGGGTGAATGTGCCATGTAATGTAATATTATAATTGAAGAATATAACATCAGATTTACAGCTGCCATAAGTGTTTTCAGATCCAATATATGCATGATAAGATTTTCCTAGAGAGATGAAACTTATTGGTACACATTGGTATCTTGTCTCTCAAATTGTCTAGTGGATTGGTGCTGTTAAGAGTTGAAATATAGTTTGTTGTTGCTGCTGTTTTGTTTATACCTTGTAACATCCCTAAGGCTGAAAATTAACAGGATTAAGATCCAGAAAACCTCTTGGAAAGAAGTGCAATCCCTGAGTTGCATTAAAAACCATAATTTATTGTTGTTTTGTGTAAAAAAAAATCTATAGTTTGCTGCTGTCACTTCTTTGAAATGTGGTTGTTGAACTTTCTTCTCTAAGTAAAATACATTCTTGCTGCAATCATTTTCTTTTTAAAGAAAGCACCTTTGGAAGGGATCTCTAAATAATATTCAACAGTGTGAAACAGCATTTACATAGGCTGATTTTAGCATGTTGTGACACTATCATGCCTTCATATTCATAATTTCAAACCCCCTCATTTAAACTCAAAATTTTATCTTACAGTTTACTCGGGGATACTTCCATTATACAGTCCAGACTAAAGAGAGAGAAATGGTTGTTATGGTGACAATGGACTGCCTTCCTGCATTCCCTTAGGGTTGCACTCATGTTTCAAGGCTTTCTCACTTTGAGTGCAGGTTTGGGAGATGACAAGCATTCTTCTAACAATTGCAGTATTGTATTCGTCCATATAAACATTCCTGTAGCAAATTAACACCTAAGCATGGCAAACAGGATTCCATTCACTTTAATTTAAGTAATAATTTTAAATGATGTCAGATGTACTATAAAGTGAACACTTGTTATCCCTCAAAAGCACTCATAATCAACCTAAAACTAACGTTTATAGATTGACTTAACAAGATGTTGCAAACAAGTACATTATTTTTCTAAGCACAAGCTTGCCACATAATCCTCCCCAAATGTGAATCTTCTTGTTACAATACCAATCCATTTGAAGGATTTTTAAACGTAGGAAAATACTACAAGGTATTTCATTTATCAATTTGAAAGCCTGTTTATCGAGCAACTACACCAAAGCGATGTGTCAAAGCATTTTCTCTATGGACTCCCTCATTCGGTTGACATTTAAAATGACTGAAAAGACTGCAAGAGGGAGAACAGATTAATTAAGCTCAGTACGATTGACAACCCATGGAATCTAGAAAACTTCAAGTCCAAAGTATTTACAAGGCATATTTTATGGAAAACAAAACTAGAGAGATGTAAATGCCTCTTCAATTGGAATTCCAATAATATTAATGTTTAAGTTCTATCGAAGTTTAATGAAAGATGGGTATTTCCCCTGGACCACTGGACAGAAATGGATCAATGTGATTTTCTTGGTTGAAGATGTCTAGATCATGCGGTTTCCACTAAATGGTGATGACAGAAATAATGCTGACCATAAATACTACAATGAGAGACTTATAGATGGATGAATATTGAGACTTGTAACGGATAACGGAAAAATGTACATCTATATATATATATGGGAATTATGCAAATATATAATGGAAAAATGCAGCTTATGTTATACTTTTGAGCGAAGCAAAGCAACTTGTTCTACTTCAAACCATAGCTAAATTCAAATAATAAGGTTGTCAATGTTGTTATCTTAGCCAGATCAAAATAGACCACACTTCGGGCTCAGATTCCAGAAGATACATGAGCAATTATTTGTTTGCATAATACAAGAGACCAAAGAAAACATAACAGCATGCGTGCAAATTTGGGAACCTGAAATTTATCGGTGTACTTGCTAGACTGAAAACAACATTTTATGGCTATAAGTCGATGGAGAAAACAGTTTATGTATAATCTGGAGATGTTCCAATTTGAACTTTGATTAGAGGGACTTACATGTTTTTGCCTCCCCGCCAGCTGCAGATGAAACAACTCCAAGACTGGTAAGCGATACAGTCAAACCACCATATACGATACTTTTTAGTATGTCCCACTCAGTTGCAATTTTTGCAGCTGGTAGCTGTGCACTTGTACTCATTGCCAGATCAGAAACTGCAGTAGCCACATCAGATGGTTGAGAGTCATCTATGGGGCCAACTTCAACGACAGTTTGAACGGGTGAAACAGTCACATCAGTTGAGATCTCTGTGCTTTCAGAATGCAGAGGTGCAAGGTCCTGTTTATCCAAATGACAGCTTGATTCGACAACAGTTGATATCAATGGTAATGTTGCCTCACTTTCCTTGTCACCTGTGGATAACAGGTCAAATTTCTAATTAACAATCAATTGAGTTCTAGTCCACACATGTAAATTTCGTTGCTTTTAGCTTTCTCTTTAAAGTGTGACAAGGAGAAATTTCAACTATTATTTTAGGCTTTAAAAGCTAAAAAAGATGTAAGACACAGTATGGTCACAGATGAGACTTGCACTTCAAAGCGACATCCTACGACAATGGTTCCATCATTTTAGTGTAGTAACTTTGTTAGAAGAACAGGTGTCTGCCACATAAATGTAAAAGAAATTAAAATCAAAATAGTTGTTCGTATGAGGTTTGTACAACACATATTCTATGGCATGCAACTGCTAGTACTAAATCTGTCTTTTATTCCCACCCACTCATGTCTGGGTTATCCCGTTTTCAGGTTTGGAGATTATTACACAATCTTTCTAGCAAATATTGGGAATTCTACTTCAAACCTCGGCAAATAGAATTTTAGAAATTGGAGCTTATCATACACTTTTTTGTGTCTTGTCATACACGCATATCTTCCTCCATCAGTTCAGTAGCATTTATCAGTTACAAATAGAGAGGTATGATGAGGTACGGTGGCCATATAAATGCATTGTTTGTCTCAATCATGTTAACAAGGCATTCACCATATTACACCAGACAAACAAAATATATATATATATATATATCAAGAATCTATGCATCCATATATCCAACATGTCGCCTACATGCATGCATAATCATACATAGGGCATCGCATAATTACAACAATACATCAACTGTTCCGCCCATGTGATAACTCAAATTTGACATAGGAATATCAGTCCTCAACATAGGAAGGGACTTCTTTGTACATGGCATTAGTGTTGCAGATTGTTGATCTCATCAATAACTTTCTAGAGACCAATGTTGCAAGCACTGTGTCAATGAAACTATCGTTGAGGGTCTACAAAACAATTTATCAGCAACATGAGGGAAAATCAACAAACTTTAAAAAATTACAAAAATATTCAATTTTTTTCAAATTTTTAAACATCTAAAGCAACCTCCTCCCTCTAGCCATTTTATGGGAAAATGCAATAGCAAAAACCCTTGTGTTATCAATCTGTTGCTTTACCACTTCAAACCTGTTACCACCAATGTTGTACTTGGTGGATTTTTCAAGTGAGCTGACAATGTAGAACAAGTTTACTTGTTCATTCCTCAAAGTCCAGAAGTCTTCCAGGCTTTCTCTAGGAGTTTTTTCAAATTTTTTTGTAACACATGTTTATAAGAATCATACCCCCTTGGGGAAATTGTAAAAAATCGTATCCTCTCCTTCCCTTAAGACCAAATCGAGCACACGTCCCGCAGTTGGAGCCAGATGTTACCAACTAAGTTGCACCTAGTTGGACTTTCAGACGAGCCAATAAAGTTTGAACAAGCACACTTGTTCATGATCAAAGTTCGGAAGTCTTCGAAGACTTTTCTGGGAATTTTTTTTAATTTTTTTGTAACACATGTTCATACCCCCTGGGGTTAAATTGTAAAAAATGTACTAGCATGGTCAATTTTATAAAAGGCTCAGCTTTCTAGACTTGGGCATCAAGACGACTAGCCTAGAGTGTTTTTTACCTCAGTAATTATTAGTTGTTGAACAAACAGCTAATAATTTCTGAGTTTTTTCACTCACACCTCCAAAGCCAGGCTAGTCGTTTTGGTGGTTAGGCCTTAGGAGGTTATTAGAGCCTATGTGTCAGTGTTTATTAACATGTTAGGCATTCGAATTGAGTCGTATGGACATGTGCTAGGTACCCCTAGGTTTTTGTTCAGTTCCGAAAAAATATTTTTTTCCCGCAAAATTAAGCCATTTTTTAATGGTTTAATTGAAAAACTTCAAGGTGTAATAAAAGTCAGGTTTGGAGTCCGTTTTTGGCATGGGGATGATCGTTTTCACACTCAGAGCATCCTCTTTGCCCTAGAGACCACTTTTCCTATGTTTTAGGCAGATAAAACATGGCGTGGAGCATTATTTAGCAAATGGAGCATCAAATTGGCATTTTAATGTTAAAAGTGCAACAATTTGGCACTAAAGTCAAGTTTAGTTTGTCTTATTCATGGGTTGAAATGGCAATGGGTAGCCCATGTCATGCGACCCTCTTCCATGTGAGAGACTTTAAAACTTTGGTTATATGTTTAAAGTGGTGAGTGGCTTAGTTGGAGATGACGTCAACCATTAAGAGAAAGCGCCAAACTCCATTCAAAGGATGTGATTGCATATTATGGGTGGACCCCTCATCCATGTGGAGGTATTAAAAACCTTGGTTAAGTGATAAAATGTCATATGATTGAAGAGATAGCAAATGAGGTTGGTAAAGACTCCCGAGTGGGAGATGATGCCAGCCTCAAGGTTCACGCTTGAGTGAAGTGGCAACCAATGGGTGAGTTGGGTGAGTGAGGTGTCATCCACCTCTCCAGTTCCACTACACTTCAACTCAGTTAGACTATCTCTCAACTTAACTCCCTCTTCAGTGTTAGATGCACCCACTCCCTCCTCTCCGACTATAAATAAGGCCCATTCCTCTCTCACAAACTAGTTGGTTTTGGAGCTGAGAGTGAATGCTATTGTAAATTGTTATGCTATTTCTATTGTGCTTGTAATAAAGAGAAGCTTTGGAGGCTAATGGTGTTGTGCTACTGTGTGTGGGCTAAGATTGTCATGTTTCTATGAGGTAACCTGTGTATTTTCTTCATTTTCTTGCATTTCTCATGGTATAGATCTTGCCTAGAAGGATTCCTCCGAATCAGTAGGAATAGGAATTTAAAGTAAGATTACTTTAATTTCTATGTTATCATGTATGTTTAGAGGTGAAATGTTGCATGTCAATAAGATTATATACATGTTATCTTAACCTCTTTTTATATGTGTTTCAAGATCTCTCGAGTAATGTAAGTGTGTGATTGAGTTTCAGGATACCTAGCGTGGGGGAAGTGTGGATCTAGGTTGACTCCAACCCACTCTAACAATTACAAAAGACATAGTCCCTCGACATCCGACTACCAAGCTTTCCGAGCAAAACTTCCGCAGCTACATACTCTTTCTCTTTCCCTTCCCTCGCTTAAAAATCAATACTCTCTTTGGTTACTTTTCTTGCTTACTTAGATCTATGCACTAAAAAATAAATTGTCATTTAGATCTAGTTTTCAAGATTCAAATAGCTCAGATCTAGCAAGTGTTTCACTTTTTAACTTTATTCAAGTAGATCTGGTTTAAGAAGGCTTATTTTTTGCAAAGCATTCTTAAAAAGACTTATAGCTTGCATAAGGTAGTTTTTATTTGAAATTTGAAGTTTAAATCTTGCATTTAAGTGCATAGTATTATTGGCTTCCCAAAAAGCAAGCCAAGATCCCAAGGAAAACTTATTTTTGCATCTTTTTGATAGCTTTAACTTAGTAATTTTTACAAAATTATTGCGTGTTGTCCAGACTCCAAAGACACTTCCAAAGTGTTTTTGGGCACATTTCACTGATAAAAGCTTGTTGGTTTTTAGCAGGTCCATCAAAAAGGAGAAGGAAACACTGCTAAAAATTTGAATTTTGGGCCATCTAGAGCTTTCCAAGAGTTCCCACTCCTTCCGTAGCTTTCTTTCCAAAGATTTGTAAGCCCTTAGGTTCATTTTCTATAAGAACCAAGTGGCACTTCCTAACCGGCATTGTAACCGAGCATAATAAAAATCTTTTAAGTAGGCTCTTCAGAGCCCACGCCCCATCTCCCTACGGGGGGAACGTGTCGGTGCCATTTTTTCATGTTTTGCTTGTTTAGTTTAGTTTCTTTTGCAGAGTAGTATACTTTGATCAGTGCATTTGTTATATCTTTATTTCATCAAAAGTAAGACAAATACTAACCCCACAACTTCCCTAGTTACCCGAAAGGGGAAAGAGATGCGTGGTAGGCTTAATTAGTTGATTTTTTAGTACCTTGTGTTAGTTTTTACTTCTCGCTTAAAATTAACCCCTCCTGGATTTCCCGATTGAGATTCATTTGAACCAAATGAGATTCTTGGAGTTTTTTTTTTGTTTTTAACAAACAAACACAGTCTTTAAAATCCTTAAAATCAACAAGACTCCGTTGTGTATGCTCTACACCGCTGCGGTTCGACCGAACAGTTGGCTGCATCAAAAGCAACATCAGTGACTAGTTTAATTAGTCTCACATTTAAATTAACCTCCCAAGATGAAAATCCAACGCCTCGATTTAATCTGTTGCGGAGAAAATTCACAAAGGAAGCGGGAACAACTGGATAGTGACCTCGGGATACCGTCAAGCTACACCCTTGTTGGTGTAGTGTTGGACACATCCCAGAGACTCTAATCCTGCCCACATATTCTTCGCGTGGAACCGCATCGGATAAGGGTTTTGGACATACTCCTCGTACCTTTGGTTATATTTGGAGTTCCCTTACCCCTAATTTAATTCACTCATCTTCCAAAATAATTTAAAACTGACCAAAAGCATTTGCAACATACTTCTCGGCACTACAACGACATTACCTTTTTTCTTACTCCATTATTGGCACTGGTATTACATTTGCTACCATACAAACATTTGCTTTAAAGATAATTTATCTATCATGTGTTGAGATCATTTATATGTTGTCATGCTTACATATATTGTTGCAATATCTTGTTCAAGTATTTTTCATCACACTCCTAAAGAACTTATTCAATCATAAATCATCACACTAAGCCTTAACATCCTTAGAAACCAATAGGGTCTACCCCCCTTGGCTTCGATTAGGAGTTGACCTAAACGAAGGAGTCAAGATCAAGGTGATAGCCTTGACTCGAGACTTGGCCCCAAGGACACACCAAGTGGCTTGAAGATTTTTGCCACATTCCCCCCCAGGTGTGTGAAACGCGACAACAAAACCGAACAAAAACTTCCAAAAATCTCCTAACTCAGCCGATATTTTGATGATATTTTCTGACTTTTGGTGATATTTTGTCAATACATTACGATATTTCAAAATTTTAAAAAATCACGATTTTTTCAACAATAATATCACCAAGCTAAGAGCATTGCTAATATCGTGATGTCAAGGATATATCACCTATGCTTGCAACACTACTAAAAACCAAAGAATCTACTTTCCCTAACTACAAAATTACAAATAACAAATCACATTATAATAGTAGGTGCACTAATAATAGCTTCCTTCTTTGCAGAGGGATAACCCAACATGTGTAGTCACGAGTTCAAGACTATATCTCCATATAATGACAAATTACTGTACATATATAAATGTAATATTCAAAACTATTTCTTTAAATAAGTTGCTTATAGTAACAAAAAGTATATAGCAAAGAAAATATACAAACAAGCCTAATACTAGCTAAAGGGCAAGAGAAAGGCCTTTAGCTTGGATGGTGCCTTGGACAAAAACCTCACATATCTTTGAAGGAGAGTACTTTAAAATTTGAATTTCACACTGTTATCGACTAAAGTTGCATTTAAGTGGATATTTGGTAAGCCATCGAAGTCATGACCAAGTGCCTTGTTCGTTATCAGTGCTCAGAAGTTCCATAGTTCAGCAAGGTCATTTTTTGGGCCCCTTTTTAATTAAATACATGTTCATACCCTGTGGGGATATTGTAATAAATGTACTAGCATGGCAAACTTTTTGTAAAGGACATGGCCTCCTAGGACTTAGACGTCAATCTGATCATTCCAAGGTGTTTTTTGAATTTTCCCTTGTCAATTATGCAATGTTGAATAAGCAATGTATACTTTTTGAGTTTTTCACCTCTCCTTCAAAGCTAGAATGGTCGTATTAGTGGTTAAACCTTGGGAGGTTATTAAACTTCACATGTCAATGTAGATAACATGCTAGACATTGTTTTGAGTCATTATGAACATGTACTAGGTCCCCCTAGGGGTTTTTTTTTAATTTTCGAAAAAAAGAGGTTTGAGTCTTTTTCTTTTCTGAGTGTTGAGTGTGTTTTGAGTCTTTTCAATCTTTTATTTCTTCTATGTCAAGTCCTGTAGTCACATTTCACGCACTTGAGGGTTAGGTTGTCGTGGAAAAAATCTTCAAGCCACTAAGTGCCTCCTCTGGGGCAAGTCTCGAGTCAAAGTTGTCACCTTGTTTTTTACTCCTCCGTTTAGGCCAACTCCTAATTGAAGCCAAGGGGGGTAAACCCTATTAATTTTAAAGTTGTTAAGGCTTTAGTGTGTTTGTGGATGAGTGAAATATTTAGGAGTTTATAAGAAATGTACCAAGATGCTTGCAAATAGACTTGAAATAAAAGTGAAAAATGAAGAACAACAACATATAAGATCATAACTTTGGTAACACAATTATTTAATCAACACCAGAATTAAGATACACAATAGAGATAAGAAATAGACCAGTGCCTTAAATGGAGTCATCAATGAAAGTAAGAATGTTGATAGCGCTGAAAGATTTGTTTTGCAAGTGCTCTTGGTAATTTTACTTTGAGATGTGAAGATGAGTGGATTAGATTAAGGGGGAAGGAAACTCCGAATATTCCCGACAGTACGAGGAGTTGTCCAAAACCCTTATCCGATGTCGTTCCACACGAAGAATATGTGGGCTGGATCGAAGTCTTTGGGATGGGTCCAACACTACACCAACGAGGATGTAGCCTGACAGTATCCCGAGGTCACTATCCAATTGTTCTCACTTCCTCTGTGAACTTTCCCCGGCAACGATGCCAGAAAATGTTGTCGCCTTTCAAGCACCTGGGGGGTTAGGTTGGCGTGGCAGAAATCTTCAAGCCACTAAGTGCGTCTTTGGGGGCAAGTCTCGAGTCAAGTACGATCACTTGATCTTGACTCCTCCGTTTAGGCAAAATCCTAACAAAGCCAAGGGGTGTAGACCCTATTTGTTACTGAGGTTTATTAAGCTTTAGATGGTAGTTTATGATTGAGTAAGTTGTTTAGGAGTTTTTATGAAAGTGACGCAAGAGGCCCTGATGAACCGCGGAACCTTCTAAGCATTGACAATGAACAATTGACTTGTTCAATACTCTAGTGGGCTCACTGGAAATCCAATAAGTGCAGAATTAGTGGATAACACAACCTATCAAGAATTACTTCTTATTCTTACCGAAATATAAATTCCCTATGAAGACAAGATGATCCCAAACATGTGCAAGCATAAAAGAAAAACAATGTAGATTACCTCAATATTTAAGAGCAAACTCCATCCAAACATCCATAGAGCCCACACAGAAATTGTCTCCAAACCCTCTAGTTAACAATACTCAAAAAAATATTACAATTAGTGCAAGCAGAGGTTCCACCTTCTCATCTATTACAATGGCAAGGTGCCTTCATTATATAGAAAAACCAAGCAAAGGGGGCACATGGGCCACTAAAATTGACTAGGACGAATTTGAGTTTGAGAGGGAGTTAATCCTTTTTTTCAGGCAAGTTAGAGGGAATTACACTAAAGAAAAATGCCCCGCCTTTAAAGAGGTAGGCACAACCCCTTTTGGGATCTCCAAAACATGCCAGATGGGTGCCACATGAGCAATTGCGCCTCCTTCTAAATAGAAAAATGCCCCCTTAATCTGGCAAACTCAAACTGATTAGATTTGATGCCGAATGCCGATTAAAATCTTCAGTTAACTCTTATTTGATGTTTAATTAACTTCCCTGAACTCCGGACATGTCTCCGACATGTTTCCACTGATTATGAAATTTGTCTTTTTACCTTTATTTTCCAATTTTTTGGTATTTTTCTCCATTTTCGAGTAATATTCAATTTTGGAGATAAGTACTTACTTGAAAACTTAGGAAAGTGGGTCTAGGCATAAAGTGGGTGCTCTAAGTGTGAAAACAAGCACCTCCATGGAAAATTCGGACTCTCGACCTCACTTTTATTACATTTTTAAATTTCTCAATTAAACTATTAAAAAATAGCATAAGTTTACAGGAAAATTGATTTTTCACAAAACTTTTAAAAAAATCCTAGGAGGACCTAGCACATGTCCATATGACTCAATAATAATGTCTAGCACGTTTATATACATTGACACATGAACTTTAATAACCTCCTGGGGTTTAACCACCAAGACGACCATTCCAACTTTGGAGGAGCAGGTGAAAAACTCGATATTTATAAGTCGTTTATTCAACTGCATATAATTAACAAGAAAAAAACACCTTGGAATACCCAAATTGATGTTTAAGTCATAGGAAGCCAAATTCTTTACAAAAAACCCATACTAGCGCATTTTTTACAATCTCCCCACAGGGTATGACCATGTAGTTAAAAAGTGAAAAAAGGGCCTTGGAAGGACTAATAGACTTCTGACTTTGAATTTGAACAAGTACATGTTCATTTTTGGCAGCTCACTAGAAATTTCAACTGAGTGCATCTCAGGTAATAACAATGAGCTCACTATCTTCCTTTTGTTCTAAGTGACAAGATGAAGTTTGGCATCAATTTCTAGCTAAAGGAACTGTATTGATAAAAGATGCATGCTCTTTGGACACAACTAAGTATTTAGACTTTCTTTCAATGCTTGTTTCTATGAGAAAGAGAATATGATCTCATTTGTATATACCCTTCCATCCTTTCTTGGATAGCTTTTTGTACCATCTTTGTAAAAAAAAATTGTGTACATATAAAACATTTTACAAAATAGAAAGTAATATTAAAGATCTTTTTAATAGTGAGTAGAGTTGTAAACATAAGACATATTTTAAAAACAAAAAAAGTAGTAAGTAAAGTTTATGGTCACTGCAAAACATAATCCTCCTTAAGTTTTCAATATAGATTAGAGAGTAGATGAAAAGGCTATATTCTAAACTTATCTATGTTTGGGAGAGTTTCCTTTGTAAGTTTTGCACATTTAGGTTTTATCTAAAATATTTTTTTCTAATTGCACATGGAATTCCGTCAATTACCTGAAAAAAATTCTTTGGAACTTGTACATTTGATGGTTTTAGAATTTAAACTACAAGTTTGTGTTTACACGTTTAAAAGCATGAATGGTATATGCTTCACATTTCATTTCTCAATTCTAGTTGTTACATAGTTATTTTGATAATAAATTTATTTTGCATGATCTCCTTAAAAGATTTATAGGTGTTACTACCTCTAAAATTGTAGCTATTCAGTTTCTCTAGTTTTTCATCTTAAATCAACATTTTGGAAAAGTAAGATGTGAAGCAATAAATGTACAAGGTGGTAAATCTATTTTTGACAAAGGATAAATTTGTGACCTTGTGATTGTGACCTTATTGGGAGTTCGTCTGATTGAAAGATACCATGAGAAACGCTTCCATTCCGTGCCGCTGATAGAGTTTCTTCAAGCTTCTTTCTATGCAAAAGAGGCTCATGGAGTTCATCTGAAATATAAATGTTTCAACAATATAAATGTACGTTAGAGTTCAATATTATAAGGTTTGACCAAGACGTCGTTTTTCTCATGTAAAATTGGTATAAAGAACATCATCTTTGTGTTTCCATTTTTTATTATATGCTATGAAAATTCAACACCAGGAACACATTGAGTCACATTATGCATTTACACATCTTAAAATTTGCACATGCAAATAATCACAAGTTAATTAGGGACCATAAATAGGAGATATCCATTGAGAAACTTTTAAAATAAAAGTTCCTTTTCCGATATGTACATGTTCAATAAATTATTTTGAAAACCAGGTTTCAACATCTAGAACAACAAAACCACAGTTGAGACATTAAGTCCAAGAAAAGTATATATGAAAAAATTGAAATTTTTACAAATGGAAAACTTCTACTTGCCAAGGAATTATGTAAGTGAACCATGACACAAAATAAATGTAAACATTAATAGCAAAAAGACGAATAATAGATTATACAAATATTTTGGTTCAAAAGAAGAAAATTTTAAAGTGAGAAGCATATGAATAAATAACATGCCTGCATGAGGTTCCTTCAATTATACCTAGTACAGTGTAGGGATTAGATGAAAAGACAATGCATTTCCTAAAATAAAAGGATTTGACAATAAAGAGACATTATAATCAAGAGAAATCTTGAGGTTGGGTTCACTCTAGGTATGATAACATGTTCCTTATATTTGCTATCTAGATTCTATACCATTGTCTTGTTGGCTCCCATTTGCCCTAATTGGCCACACATCCCCACTAAAACCAGCGTAGATCCAAATCCTAGGCTCTATCAAACGCCGAGAGGGATCAAATCTCTTCGTAGGTATCCATTGATTTGATTCAAACCAAAAGACACATCTTTTTATTTAAGNATAAAATTATGGGTTGTTTAGGAGGCCTTGCACATGGTTTTAAAACCATGTACAATAAAACGATGGGTTGTTTAGAAGGCCTTGCACATGGTTTTAAAACCATGGTTTAAAACCATGTGCATGGTTTTAAAACCATAGTTTTATGCACATGCTTTTAAACCACTGTTTTAAAACCATGCACATGATTTATGGTTTTAAAACTATGTGCAAGGCCAACATTTTTTATTATTTTGTTAAGTAAAAATATTACAACATCTCCCCCATATTGTGTTTTTTTGCTCACCCATAGTTTTTTACCGATAATTAAATTTTTACTTTTTTATTGTTTTGTTAGGTAGGAAGATTACAACATCTCCCCCATATTAGGTTTTTTTCTGGCTGACATTTATTTTGGCCTATAATTAAAAAAATTAATTTTTATTAATAAAAATAACGTTACGTAACAATGGCTCTTATTTTTTAGGATCTTTTCATGATATTCTCTTTAGAAGGAAAGTAAATTTAATTAGAGGTAATCAGGGGAATCACCCTTAAGTGATAAGCTCTAACATTATTAAATTTTTATTAATAAAAATAACATTACGTAACGTTACAAGATCTCCCCCATACTGGGCTGTAGAGCGCCTCTCGGCGCAATCATCTTGCAAGTCCATAATGACTCCACCAAAACCCGCTCCATTTATTCCTTCTAAGACTCCTTTTGTTCCTATTTGTTTATTGGCATTGATGAAACCCTGCAAGCTAATACCATCCAAGCATCCCCAAATATTTGTGTTGAAGGTGTTTCATGATGTAATGAAGCCTCTAACTGCAAAGAAACTCAAATAGGTATATCTGAGTATGAAGTTATTTCGAATGAACATGCACAACACACATTGCTTAACTACTTTGTGGGATACATTTCTCTCAAGGCCATGATTTAGGAATGGGTGAAGAAGGTCTAGGAGCCTCACATGCAGGAGTGCTAGGGTATGTGTAGCTTGAAAGGCCTAGTATTGTTATGTTTTCTTGATAAATGTAATACACAATGCCATTGTACATTGTGGGCCTTGGGTGTCAATAATAGCTAGGTTGTGCTTTCTCATTGGATTGAAAGCTTAATCTTTTTGGAGTGAAGCATGCAGCTAACCACCTATATGATAACCCTATTCAATCATTTTGCTACTCCATTTTGTTATGGCTTGTAAGGGATGGTTCTCTATCAAGAGATACCCTGAGATATGAGAAATGACTAGAAAGCATTCTCATATGGCACATAGTGTCTAAAGTGTTCCTTCCAGATGTGCCAGAGTGAGGGGTTTCTTTTTCTTTTGTAAAGCCAGGTTTATGGGGCTAAATACCCCTAATCAGGTCATGGAAAATCCCCATTGGTTTTCATTTCAAGAAGTGCTGGCCTAGTGGCATTGCTGACTGCCTCTTGATGGGTGGAAGTCCCCCATCTTGTTCAGCCATTTGGGCCTTGGGTTGGTACCTAGTGCTTCTTGGATGGGTCCATTAGGACACATGCCCACACTCATATTTTTCCTTGTAAAGGTGATTGTGCATGTAAGGGTTGTCATACCTGGTTTAGCGCACCTCATTTTTCCCGCTTAATATTGTTTTGATGAAAACCCTCTCCTCCTGGTCTCCAAATCCATCACGTAATTCCTTAAAGAAGAAGCCTACATTGTTAAAATGGAGGACGTTGAAGGACAAGGTTCTGTTGGGATTAGTTGGGGCATGATGCCCTCCTTTTGGCTCACCATGCACTTGGTGGAGCCTAATTGCACATTTTTATTCTTATTTTATGTCATTGTATGGTTTAGTCCCCAAGTTTGTGGGTGCACTAACCTTAAATCTTATAATCTGTCATTAACTTATAGACTCAAATTTGCAAAAGGTTGAGAGTTGTCTCATATAAATAAGACAACCTCACCTCATTTGTAAATCATAGGTAAGGATTCAAATTATGTACTCTTTTCTTTTCCTACCTGTTTATTGGAGCATTTGAAGTTAGGCGCACCTCTCTCTTGGATGTCTTTTTTCGCTTAAAGCATGAATGGATGATGTTATACGGATTGATTTTGCAAATCCTAAGTTGATGCTAAGAATAGTAGTAATAACTCATGCTCAAGGGTGACCTTAGGTGCATCCCCTTGCCCATTCTTGATTAATGTTCATAAGTTTATTTGCTAACCCTAGTTTAACATTGCTTTTGAAGTGCTTTGGACTGAGTTAGGGTTTGTTTGCTAGCATTTTATCAATTTGCTTGAGGGGACCTTCCTATCAAGGAGCTCTTCATTGTTTTGTTAGGCCTTGGACTTCTCTATTTGCCCTAATTAGGGTTTCACTACCTAACCCTTGAAGTTGCTAGCTTAGACCTAGTTGCAAATATAGAATACCATCTCAAGAGGAGGGACATTAGCCTCGATCTCTCATAACCCTAGGGTTTGAGACAATAATCTAATACCTTATCTGTAAATCCTCTTTTCATAAAGTTTTACATGTTTCTTTATTTTATTTTATGCATAGAAATCTTTTACCATTAGAAAAATCGCTAAAAATCTAAATAAATTCAAAAATCCAAAAATAGTCATGATTTACAATTTCTGATCCACCCTAAAAAATTTCCCTAGGGTTTTATCCACAAACCCTAGAGGGCATCCTCTTTTGAGGAAGTGCATTAAGATCTGTGAAACCCTAATAACTCGTGAATTAGAGGGTATGAAATATTTATGGCTTACCATCCAGCTTTGTTCTAGTCCAATTGTCCTCTTTCCCTTAAGGATGCACTTTTTACACTGGCTTCCTTGGCAAGTGTGCCAATGCCTTGGGAGACGTAAAATTGCATTGAAAGGCATGATATTATCTGGAATTTGTGATAGAGTGAATAACTCCATTTATATATGATTCTTATGTCTTTATTTGATATTGTTTGACTTTTATAAGGTACTGATCATAGTTGTTTAGGTTTTGTGGAAGATATTTGTGGTTTGTTGGTGATCACAAGTATCTTTCATTGAGTAGGATCTTCCGCTGTGTTTTAGAGTTACCCGAAGAGCTGAGAGGTTAGACTGCAGTGACAATGGGTTTAACTCTCTCTTGAGCTTATCGTCAATAACACGAGGTCTACATAGTCTTGATCTACAAAGGGGTGCTAGTTCGAACAGGAACATTTTTGCAGTGTTCCACAGGGATGCGCCCTGTAGGGTCGAGGACGTGTTTCCTATGTCCTAGGGACATGGGGACTCCTGGCAAAATGTCCCCCCCTAATGCCCCTAAGAATATTTTTTTGATGTGTTTCCATTATTTTCACTTTTTACAATCCCTACTTGGTACTACTTAGAAAATAAATCAATATATTTGGTAATTACATTGCACAGTCATGAATATACATCAAATAAAATATTATTTTTGGCATTTCATTTTTTATTTTTATAATTTTAGAAACGTCCCTGCATATGCCCCAAATTTCCCTAGAATTTGGTGTTGGCCTCTACGCATCTCGGATGTTCGTTTCCTTGCTCTCGCGTCCCCCTATCCCGGAAACTTGGGGGAACATTGCATTTTTTGCGTTGTTGTTGAGGACCTCAAAGAACAATGACTGCGTTCCATTAAAGAGGGTTTCCTTGGTTAAATCCATTTCTCTTTCAAAAACATCCAACATCTTTCGTGTGACTCAGGTACATTTTTGTTTTTCACTTTGGTTAGATTTGTTTTGATCTAATTTGGCAGATGTCTCCTGGCAACTCCACTGAAGAAAAATAAAGAGGTACTCTACAAGAACAAGTCCAAGAGTTAAGTTATGCTTTGTACTTTGACAAGATTATTGTTAAGGGATAACCTTGTAAGTCCTATTTGGCAACTCCATTAAAGAAAACAAACAATTCAAAACAGTAAACCTCAATTATTAATAAGAAGATGATATGGCATCCTATGATGAAACACAAGCACACAATCAGTATGCCCCATTGAATTTCTCAAATATCCTAGGATATCCAAATGAGACATATAAACATGGGTGGAGCAAGTCCATCCCAATATTTCATGAAAATGAAGATATAGTTGAAGAGCATATTATGATGTTCAGAGAATTTCTTGTGGCATGGGATGTTATGGAAGAGGATCTCAAAATGAAGAGGTTCATAATTTCTCTTGATTTGCATAACAACAAGGATATGGAAAATTGGTATTATGAGCTTGCTAATAAGGGGATACCTTCACTCTTGCAATTAGTCAAGGCATTAGAGAAGGAGTGGGATCCTAATCTTGACGAAGAAACTATTAAGGTCATGATGTCCCTTCCCAAAAAGGAACATGTCGAAGAAACCCTTGAAGACCTTTTTGTTGCTCTTGATTTGTTGAGCAATTAAGATGAATTGCCAAAGATGTCTATTGTAGAATTTTGTGATCATCATGATGATCCCTTTGACCATTGCAAAGAATTTCTGGAAAATGCTCTAGACTTCGATACTCAAAAAGATGAAGACACCTACATGAAGTCATTTGTGTTGCATTTGCAAGAAGAGGCCCTTGCTTGGTTTAAAGGCCTAGGAAAAGGTACAATATCCTCTCTTGCGAATTGATAGAGGTATTTTACAACTATTGGTGCCCATAAGAATTCAAGAGATGGATTCCCTATGTCGAAGACGCGAGGGACTTGTTCAAGAAAGAAAGCCAGGAAGAAGACCAAGCCCTTAAGGAAAATATTGAAGAAAAAGATGATCAAATCATCCCAATCCTCAAAGAGCATGAAGCAGACCTTGTCGAAGATATCCATGATGAAGATCGAACCTTGGAAAGCTTGCTTGATGAAACCATTGATCAATATCTTGCTGATAACATTCTAGGCCTTGTGTCTAAAGAAGAAGGTACTCCTTAAGATAAAGATGATGAGGCTCAGAAAAATGAAGATGAAGAAGGCCTGATTGAAGAAATTGAAGACCACAAGAAAATGGTGAGTTCTTCTTAACCTCATTTTAAAAATTCTTATGATATCTCGGGCTTCATGGAAGAAGGTGGTAGGATTCTTGAAGATGATGATTATTGGAAGTTCCTCAATCCTCTGATCTATAACTCTTGAAGGCCTAGCAAATATTATATCAAAAAATTTAGAAGAAATCTACAAACCCTTCCTGCCATTCAAAAAAAGACAAGAGTTTAGTCTAGATCAAGTTGAGCTGAATTTTCTTACAGGTTTCAAGCAATATGAAGAGATATTTGTCGAAGAATTGCTTGTAGCTAAGAAAGATGATGAAGATATGGTTAATAGATGTGGGGAATGCTTCTCCTTATCCTTTTGATGATGACGATTTGGTAAACCTTTCTTTCTCTTTCGCCTGTAAAGATAGATCTGTTGAAGATGAGAGGTTTGAGGATATTTCAATTAAAGAAGATGGTTTCCATGAATATAATGATGTGCATTTCTCTTATGACAATGATGATGTTGGTATGGATTGTTGGAAATTAGTCAAAGAACCCATACATGATTCCTCCAGAAACAAAAGTCTAAACTTCGAAGACCTCAACAAACCTACCTTTGAGATCCCTTGTGATTCGGTTCGGCCACGCCCATTCACCATTCAGAATGATATAATGTTGCATATGGAGAATTCTATTGCGGACCTTAATCATCCAAGTTTACCCTCTCCTCAGGTGGGATCTCAACTAGCATTCGCAGCTATGCTTCTCAGAAATTGATGCAAGTTTTGGATAGCCAGAAGAACGAAGGAATGAAATTGTTTGTTCTCAAAGCGATATCGGGTCGTATACAGCCTTCACCACCAATGTTGACAATCAGTTTTGGGTGATGAACTTCGATAGGGCCAAAGCTTAGTCAAGTGTGGGTGCAGTTATTCTATTAACTTATCCTTGTGTTGATAACCATTTTTTTCGCCCAAAATTTGAAGGTACTAACAATGTGGATGAATATGAGTCTCTCTTGCTTGGCCTTGAGTTAGCTAAATATCATGGGATTAAGTTTAAAATATTGTTAGCAACTCTAACCCAATTGTGACGCAAGTCAAAGGAAAGTTTGCATATGGAAAGCAAAGGTTAAAAAGATACAAGGATGTAGTACTATTCGCCATAGAAAATTTCGGTGCCTTATCCTTACAAGTGATTCCCAGAGCTCAAAATCAGTTGGCTAATTGCCTAGCAGCATTTGTTTCCATTCTTTACCCTTGTAGGGTCGTTCTAGAATCAGGAATAATGCAAGTGGTTTGCATACCTTCAGTTCCTGGTAAGCTTGAGGATCAACATATTTTTTTTGACGACGCGCAGATGCACAGGTTCATGAACATGGCAAAATTGTTTCAACCTCATCATGCAGAGTTTCTTAATAGTTTTGAGGGTCGTTTCAAGCAACAAGCAGATTCTAGAAAATGGGTATATAATCAAGGTAGTTTCTACTTGACTTCGGTTCAGGCATGGATAGAAAAAGCTTGTGAAGGTGATCTTTCTCCAAGAGAAGAGCTTGGAGGCTTCCAAGTTCCTGTTAGATTTTTATCAATTAGACAATATGATCTTAGGATCTTATCTGAGAGAATAACATGCACAGCAATCAATCACAAGAGGCAATAGATACAAAGATTTATCCTCGGGGAAACCATAAAGGAAAAACCCCGCAACTTCCTCAGAGATAGAATGAGCATCAATGGCAGCAGTAAAACCCAAAGACAGAAAGATGATCTCCAACAGTTGTTCTCTCTCTCACTTGAGCGAGCTTCTTCTCTCTCACCTATACGCTATAGCTGGGTGAGTGTGTGTCTCAAATAGAGAGGCTCACTCTCTATTTATACTAGTTTTCGACTTGACAATTACTTACTAGGGCTGACTTCTCTAGGAGAGTCTAATAACCCTAGTGCCCCACAACTATGGGGACTTTGCCCTCCGATCAACAAGGAGGGTTAATCTCTATGACTTTACATGACTTGATTACATTAATGATTCTCTTGATAGGAACATCGAGGACCAATGAAATACAATATATGAAATATACAAGTGAATACATTCTTAAGTTACAAATACATCAACACTCCCTCTTAACTAGGAAGGTATTCTCTTGACACAATTCATCAACACAAGTCTTCTTCTCTGGATCATCATCATCATCACTGCTTCCGCTATCTTGATCAAATGGTGCTATCTCTCAATTCTTCTCGTCACAGGAAGTTCTACAAAGCCAGCCCTTTTTCATGCTGGTTGTAAGCCTAGCCTCCATGTAGGTCTTCCTCTACAGAACCAATCCTTTTTCATACTGGATGTAGGCCTCTACAGAGCCAGTCCTTTTTCATACTGGATGTAGGCCTCTACAGAGCCAGTCCTTTTTCATACTAGATGTACCTCTATAAATCCAGTCCTTTTTTATGCTACATGTAGTTCTCTACAAAGTCTGTCTTTTTTCATACTAGATGTAGGCCGCTACAGAGCCAGCCCTTTTTCATGTTGGATGTACTTCTACAGAGCTAGCCCTTTTTCATGTTGGATGTAGGTCTCTACAGAGCCAGTCCTTTTTCATACTAGATGTAAGCCATTGCACTTATATCAGACCATGGGAGGCCCCGCCTACCACCATGTCAGAAGGGCACAGCTCTTACATCTGACCATGGGAAAAACCAATCCTACCACCATGCCAGAAGGGCCACCATGTCAGAAGGGCACAGCACTTACATCTAACCATGGGAGGAGCCAATCCTACCACCATGTCAGAAGGGCACAGCAATTACATCTGACCATGGGAGAAACCAATCCTACCACCATGTCAGAAGGGCACAACACTTACATCTGACCATGGGAGGAACCAATCCTACCACCATGTCAGAAGGGCACACAGACTCATCACTTCCCCTTGGAAGGAACCTCTATCTGGAGAACACCAAGCTTCTCCCGGAATTACTCAAACTTCACTCTAGCTAATGGCTTGGTCAACACATCAGCTATCTGTCCGTCTGTCGCAACATACTGGACCTTCATTGCTCCCCTCTACACCATATCCTTGATATAGTGGTATTTGATCTCGATATGCTTCAACTTGTCAGGGAACACTGGGTTCTCCCACAACTTCACACAACTCTGGCTGTCGCAATATATACAAGTAGCATCCAACTGGAGATCAAACAAATCAGACAGTGGCTTCCTCAGCCACACTGCCTCACAACTAGTCGAACAAGCTGTGACATACTCCGCTTTGGCTGTACTCAGTGCCACACAGGACTACTTCCTACTAAACCAAGAGATCACACCTGATCCCATACTGAAGCAACACCCAGAAGTGCTCTTCCTATCGATGGCACTGCCTGCCCAATTCGAATCCACATAACCCTCTAGGTTAATCTTCTAATTCGCCTCATACTTGAGCCCATAATCAACTATACCCTTTAGGTACCTAAGAATATGCTTTGCACCAATCAAGTGAACATGTCTCGGATCTGTCAGGAACTGGCTCAATGTGTTCACAGCAAAGCAAATATCTGGTCTCGTGTTCACCGGGTACATTAAGGACCCAATTATCTGACGATACATCGTAGCATCAACCGACTCTGATGAAGCATCACTCAATAGCTTCAGGTTTGATGCCATAGGTGTGGTCATGGCCTTGCAGTCCAACATCCTGAACCTCTTAAGGATCTCTACTGCATACTTCCCTTGTCCCAGGGAGATTCCATCAGCATTCTGCCACACCTCCATGCCTAGAAAGTAGTGCATCATACCCAAGTCCTTCATTTCGAACTCGGCAGCAAGCTTCCTCTTCGTGTCAGCAATCAACCCATCCTCATCTATTACAAACAGGTCATCTACATATAGTAGGAGTATCACTGGGCTCCCTTCTTCAACCTTGTAGTAAAGATTGGAATCCGCTTTACTCTTGGTAAAGCCCAAACTAGTCAAGAAGCTATCAATCCTACCATACCATGTCCTGGGTGCCTGTTTCAAGCCGTACATGGCTTTCTTCAATTTACACACATGAGTCTCCCTGTCATGTGTCTCAAAACCAAGTAGTTGCTCCACATACACTTCCTCTTCTACTACATCATTTAAGAAGGCAGTCTTGACATCCATCTGGTGTATCTTCCATTTCATCACTGTAGCTAGAGAAAGTACTGATCTGATGGAAGTGTATCTGGCTACAGGTGCAAAAGTCTCTTCATAATCTATTCCTTCTTTCTGGGAGAAGCCACGAGCCACAAATCTTGCTTTATATTTCTCTATGTTGCCATCTATAGCATGCTTGATCTTGTAGATCCATTTGGAAGTCACAATAGACTTCCCATCTGGTCTTGGGACAACATCCCAGACATCATTCTTCATGATCGACTGGTACTCTTCGTCATAGCGTCCTTCCATTCTTTCTTTTTTGCCACTTCCTCATAGTTGGAAGGTTCTTTATCAATGATGTCACATAATAGGGCTACATAACCGGAGTAGGACCTAGTTCTTTTCCTCTCTCTGTGCATTTCTTTTGGAGCCCCATATCTTTCTGCACCTTGGATAGCCTCTCATACCCATGCAGGTTTTCCTCTTGTGAGGATTCTTCTCCTAGGGTGAATTTGCAAGTTCTTGGGGTTCTTCTATTTCTCGATCTTCTTCTTGAGTTGCATCGTTCATTGTTGTATCTTGAATCCTAGGTGCTTCTGATTCTTTAGGGTCTTCAGCAGGTCTCTTTCTGGATTTTGTTGTAAGCTGAGTCTTCGTCAAATGTTACATCCCTGCTGATGTCGATCTTCTTGAATCCTGGGAAGTATATTCTGTAAGCCTTTGAGCTTTCACTATATCCCACATATATACCCTTCTTTCCTTAAGGATCTAATTTTGTCCTCTTTTCTTTAGTTCATCGTGAATTATAATTTATTGTCTACAATTCTGAATGGGAACGTAATTTATGAACAAAACAGCGCAGACACCTTTGCCATGGCACCTTGAAGATCAATAGCAGAAGGATGGAAATATGTGGACAAACTCGATAGGGCTGCTGGTAGGCATTCGAAATGCAAATTATGTAATGCAGAGTTTTTTGGGTCATTGACAAGAGTGATGGATCACTTTCTATCAATCAGTGCTGGCAAAGGAGGTGGTGTTGAGGGATGTACAGGGGTGTCTACATAACTCAAGGAAACTCTCCAAAAAGACTATGACATAATTAAAAAAATCAAGCAAACAAATGAGAATAAAAGACAACGCATTCAAGCAGAGTTGGGAATGAATTACAACCCCTTATCACCATTTTCTTCAAGCACTGTTGGAGTTGGAAGTTCATCTCAGGTTTTGCCAACAAGAGAGACCAAGACATTAAACTCTCTTTGGAAACCTGTATAGAAGCAGGAAGTTGACGATGCTTTGGCTGATTTGTTTTATGAATCTGCTATACCTTTTAATGTGGCTAGAAGTCCTTATTTTATCAATGCATGTGCTAAGATTGCAGAATTTGGAAAAGGATATGTGCCTCCTAGTTCTGAGGCAATAAGGACCACTCTTCTCAAGAGATCAAAAGAAAGGGTAACAAATAGATTGTTAAAGATCAAGGAGTCCTGGAAAGAAACAAGCTGCACAATTTTATCAGATGGTTGGTCAAATATGAATAATAGGCCACTGATTAATGTGTTGGATTACAGCCCTAAAGGGGTATATTTTTTAACATAATAGATGCTTCAGGACACAAGAAGACTTCAAAAAATATTTTCAAAATTTTACATGAAGCCATTCTTGAAGTTGGGGAAAAAAAATGTGGCTCAAGTCGTCACAAATAGTGCCTCAAATTGTGTGGCAGCGGGGAAGATGATAATGGACAAGTGCAATACAATTTATTGGACCCCTTGTGTTTCTCATTGCCTAGACTTGCTATTGCATGATTTAGCAAAGTTTCCATGGATTAATGATGCAGTTCGAAAGGGGAAACAAATTTCCCACTTCATTTGTAACCATCACCTCACATTGAGTCTGTATAGGAGGCAAGCATCCAAAGAGCTACTAAGGCCTTGTGATACTCGATTTGCCACATTTTATATTAATCTCAAAAGATTGGTTGAGGAAAGAATAAGCGTGAGAGGTGTTATTTGCAGCAATGAGTGGGAAAGCTCTGACCTTTCAAAAGAACCGAAAGGAAAGGAGTTGGAACAAATCATCTTAGGCAATGCTTTTTGGGAAAGTGCCATGAAGGTTTTAAAAGTATGTGAACCAATTGTTGACATGCTTCGGATGGTTGTTAGCGACACTCCTTGCACGAAACGGGGAAACGAGGACGAGTTTCCAAAACGGGGACACGTTGGAAATGTGGACCCCCAAAATTTAGGAAACGGGGAANAATGAGGCTAAGCCGCTAATACATACATATCCAGATTCCAAAATCAGCCTTTAAATACAAGGCTACAAGTACAATACTACATCAACATGAACAATGAAAATATAAAGAAAACATGAGCTGAAGCCCGAAGACCAATAATCATCATGCTCGGGCTCATCTTCATCCTCCACCAATCTGCAAAACAAAATGGCACCACCGTGACCACACTGTCAATATTCAACAACCCAACCAGCTTCCAACACCGTGTCCACTTCTTGAGCCTCCACCATGACCTTTGCACCACCACCATGAGCTGGAAATGGAGGCGTGGGTTGGGTTTCTGTACGATATGGGTTTCCGTACGGCGTGGGCTGGGTTTCCGTACGGTATGGGTTTCCGAGTTTCCGTCAGGAAACGAGCTGGAAACGTGGGGGGGGGCACGTTTCCTGCAACATAGGAGGGCATGGACCGTTGTAAGGAATCAATTGCAAAATCCTTCAACTACATGGAAAATGAGTACATATGGGAGATGATAGATAAAAGGTGGAAGATGTTGCATAGTCTTTTGCATGCAGCAGCTTGTTATTTGGACCCCAGGTTGTTTGGGATTCAAAGACATAATGATGCTGAAGTAATGAGTGGCCTTTATGATGTTATTGAGCGGTTGGTTCCAAATCGAGAAGAATCTAGCAAGCTTAGAGAGCAGCTTCAGGTATACAGGATGGAAGAGGGGATATTTGGAAAGGATTCTTCCATAGAGGATAGGATCAAAATTCCTCCAGGAAGATGGTGGTAGTTTTACGGAGCAGAGACACCTGAATTGCAACATTTTGCAATTCATGTTTTGAGCCAAGGATCAAGTACCTCTCCTTGTGAAAGGAAATGGAGTAGCTTTAATCACATCCAAACCAAAAAAAGAAACAGGGTGTTATCTTCAAGGTTGGAAGACTTGGTTTATGTGCGCAGCAATTTACAATTGGCCTTAAGCAGTTTGGCCAAAGATTCTTCTAGCTCCTATCACCCATGGTTTGAACCTATTTCTAGCGTAGAAGAAGATTTTAGCATTGATGGTAACAGTGATGATGATCCTCATGACGATGGCGCTCCATATATTGACAATGATGACTATGAGGATCACAATTCTAGTGCCTTTACCACCCCGTGCGCTCTTGATGATTTAGGGCTTTATGATATTACTAGTACACCACAAGAATAGAAGTTTGATCATATTTTAAGTTTTGTGAAACAAGTTCAAGCCTGATAACTATTTGACATTATGGATTTCGTTAAATTTTGAAACATGAAGACTATTTATACTTCATTTTGCAATCTGTAGTTTTATAATGCAATTTATGTTTGGAGTTTGATCATGTGCAACTTTGCAAGTGTTTATGGG
>LPNX010779744.1:306620-330849 GCA_001517045.1 Pseudotsuga menziesii
AAAACGAAGCACAATATCCCTCCAAAGCTTTACTTGTATTATGTGGCCCAACTAGGGCAAGAAGATTACAAAAATGGTAGACAATCCGGCAGCATAACAATAGCATGAGTGAACCTGAGAAATGAGGGAGTGAGACCCCCATTTTATAGTTGAGGAGGACCCCCAACCCTTTGAAGATCAACGACTGAAAATAGACCTAGATCTAGGTTAAATTTCCACCACTAGATCTAGTTTTTTGACTTTTATTTCTCTCAAACAATCTCCACCCTTAGATTAATCTTTGATCAATGGCTGAGATTTTGATCCATGTCAAAACAACATACACCCTCAGATCTAGGTATTTGACCAAGATCTATCTTCAAATCAATGGCTTGGATGATCTCTGGCAAAAACGTGGGCCCAAGGAGGCGCCCTCCTCTAAATCTGGCCTTGACTTCAAAAAAAGGGGTAAGCTCCTCCAAAAATGGCGCCCTCTAAATGAGCTAGCGCCCTTCTAGATTAGGCTAGCGCTCCTCCTTTATGTGACGTCCTCCATCTTTAGTGGCACCTCTATAATGTATTGGCGCCCCTTTAAACTTGATAGCGCCTTCATTTTTGATGTGACGCCCCACTAAAATGGGAGCGCCCTCCTCTAGTTTAGTAGACGCCCTCACTATAATGGCAAGCGCCCCCTCTTAGTTGGACGTGCCACTAAAATGGTAGCGCCTCCTTCTATGTTTGGTGGCTTTCTAATGTTGGCGTCCTCTTAAACAATGGTAGCGCCCTCCATTTAAGCTTTAGCGCCCTCTCCAATTTGGGGGTTTTACATAGAGCTAGCGCCCCATCTACTTAGTGGTTTGGACCATGCATTAACTAGGCTTTAGACTTTAGCTTATTGCTCCAACATGAAGATTTAACCTTTAGACTTAGGCCAAGAATTAAAATTCACCTTAGATTTTAATTTTTCAATTTAATTTTTAAAATTTCCCCATTTTTAACTTAGGAAAAATTAAAAATAACTTGAAAAAATTAAATCTAGGCCATGGGGGGGTGGAAAAATTATGAAACGAATTTTCCTAGGCTTAACAACCCCCAAACAAATTTACCATGGCATTATTTGATTTTTTCCTTCAAAATCAAATAATATGAATTTTTGACTTAGGAAAATTAAAAAATTCCCTAGGGGAGATAGACCCCTCCTGACCAAAATTGGTCTATCTCCTGAACCACTTATCTGAACGACACGGGACTCGAAGCAATGGCCTAGGGGGTTTCATAGCAATTTTACTTTGCATTCATAGCCCCTATTACAAAATGCCATGCTTGAGTAATTACATTATTACATCAAAACTCAGTTAATTAACCACCAAGGGGTGGAATTAATTAACTAGAAAAAATTAATAAAAATTCAAAAACATAACGAAACTCCGCAAGACTCTAGACAAATGTCTAGCATGGTCATGAATTACACTTTAAGGCTTTAGCCACCTCATGGACTTGACTGGTAGAACGCCCGTCCCCCCTTTGGAGGATTTTGAGTGAAAACCAAATCGATTAAACTCGTTTGTTCAACAAGATCAATTGGAAAGGGAAAAACACTCGATGAGGGGACTTCCCTAACAATCAGTTCCATGGTGTGGCATCCGTATCATATGATCCACACTAGTACATAAATTTACATTAATTTTCCCACGCAGGGGAGCGGACATTTTGTTTTACAAAGGGGCAATAGCCCTGCAGAAGTGAAAAAAATCCTCAGATTTTTCCAAGGTACAATTATGTACACTTCATGTACATGGGGTTGCCACCTAGTCGAAATAGGTGGGCAACAGGGCAAGTTCATCATATTTCAAAAGAAAAATGGAAGCAAGCCAAGGACTATAGTCAGGAAAAGGATAATGCTACTAAGATTTTTGGTGAAAAGCCTTCACTTGAACAGATTATGGAGAGGTACAAAGGGGTGGTTTATTAGAAGAAGAAAAACATGATTCCAACCAAGTCAAGTCAGCATATGCCAAAGGTAAAAACTCCTCCCCCTCTAGATCTAAACATTGATTTGGGTAATTGGTTGTCAAGTGCTAAGATTTTTGTCCTTGTGATTGAGATCCTCAAAATTCCAAGTCAAAGAAATATTTTCATGAAAACCTTAGCAGAACCTAAGGAAAATATAGTTGAACAATCTAAGGAAACAACTATTGAGAAGCCTAAAGAGAAACTAGTCAACTCAAAAGAAAATGAGAAGAATAAACCTAAAGAAGATTTGTCCAAGAAACTGAGTAACTTTAATGAAGATGTCCCCATCATCTTGCATAGTAGGGATCCTAATAAAGAGGATCATCCTGCCTTCTACATTTCTTTGATTGCAAAGAACAAATTGTTGCACAATTGCATGCTTGATTCAGGTGTGTCATCAAACATCATGACTAGAAAAGTCATGGAACAAATGGGCTTAACTATCTCAAGGCCTTACCAGAATGTATGCGCCATGGATTCAAGGGAAATCGATGTTGTGGGTATAATTCTAAATTTTCTAGTCAAACTAGCAGCATACCCTGACATAGGTGTAACCATGGACATAGTGGTCATAGATGTTCCTAACAGATGGGGTATGTTGTTGTCAAGAAAGTGGGATGCCTCTCTAGGAGGATCTATTCAAATGGACTGGACTTATGCCATGATTCCTGCTTCTGAAGACGCACATGTCAAATTATATAGAGAAAATGAAAGAAAGTATCATGTAGAAGATCCAGATGAGCCAGATAATGAGTATATTTGTGAGACAGACAATCTTGGGAACCATGTAATCTATGCTAACTATCTTATACCCATTAGAGAAAAAGCTAACGACGACGAATTTGATCAGCTATGGAGAATGAGTTTTGATGGAGCTTGTTACAAGGCTGGGAAAGGGGCAAGCATTGTTATAACTTCGCCATCAAATAAAAAATTCAATTTTGCATACAAACTTGAGTTTGATGCATCTAATAATGTAGCAGAGTATGAAGCACTATTGCTAGGACTTGAAATTGCTAAAGATATGGGAATTCATGTGCTCAATATTAAAGGTGATTCAAAATTGATTATTTCTCAAGTCAAAGGAACATTTGCATGTAAAAGTGAAAGACTTGAGAAATATAGGAATGCTGTGTGGGACACTTGGAATTATTTTCGGGCATTGAACATTGTGGCTATCCCACGTTCTGAAAACCATGAAGCAGACAAACTTGTTGTGGGAGCATCAACTTTGGAATTTTCTGAAGAATTGGTCAAAGGAGATGGAAATTTTGAAATAAACTTCAGACCTTCAATACCGGATAACATAAATAATGGGCAAGTGTTTGAAGATGATAGTCAGATTGTAAACTTCATCAACAACATGCATGAGTTTTCCGACTGTCAGATAAATTTTCAGGATGAGAAAGATGTGGATATCAAAGAAGAAGATCAACCTATGAACCGCATCCCAAAGAATGCTATTGAATGGGAAAGTACTTTTGATAGGCAGGACAGATATAAGAAAAAGGAAACGGTAAAACCTGCTGATTTCATAGAAATCAACATTGGTACTGATAAGGAACCAAGAAACATAAAAATTGGAAAAGGTACTTCTAAAAAAGAAAGAAAGGCCCTGATTGATCTTGTAAAAGAATACAGAGATATATTTGCTTTTACTTATGACGAGCTAAAAGCTTATCGGGATGATGTATTCCAACATAAAATCCCATTAAGGCCTGAAGCTAAGCCCTTTCGACAAAAACTTAGAAGGATAAATCCTAAGTTAGCACCCATGGTCCAAAAGGAGTTACAAAAGATGTTGGCTGCAGACATTATTGCCCCAACAAGGCATTCATCATGGTGTTCAAACTTGGTCGTAGTCAAAAAAAAGAATGGACAACTGAGATTATGCATAGATTTTCGAAACTTAAATATCTCATGCATGAAAGACAATTACCCTCTGAAACCGGATTCGTCCTGGAGGCCCCCCGTGTACCGTGGGGATCAAATCGGACACGTGCCCGATTCGTCTTTCAGACGAATTCGAAAACCAGACACGAAAATAAAACGTGTCGGACACGAAATTGAAGCGTGTCCCGAAAATAGGACACGAATCCTGAAAACAGGACACGTAACCGTCGGAAAAAGACAGCCGGGTTTGTTTTAAGTCAATTTTTTGCCTTTCTTTTTGTCATTTGCAAGAAAGCAATTGGTTGAGAGTGAGTTTTATGTGCAGGTAAAGGAGTTTTGAAGGAGATTTGAAGGCTATCCATTGTTTCCAAGCGATTCCAAGTGCATTCGGGTGGATTTGTGGAGAGGATTGCAAGCTCAACCATCACACAAGAAAAGGAATGTCTCAATCAGCTAGGGCAGGAGGTAGGGGTCAAAGGAAAGGGAGAAATGCACCATCTAGGACCTCCCCTCCTATTCCACCAAGCACAACGGGTTCTCCTCCTCCGTCAAGTGCTCCATCGGCTGCTAGTGGAGCTCATGCTCCATTTAACCCTGTTTTAGCAAGAAAACAAGCCCATGAAAAAAAATACCCTTTGTGGAAGTATGTGACAAGGAAAGATGGGCCCGGGGCAAAGCTTGGTGGGGGAGGCAATGTGTCTTGGAGATGCAATTTTTGCAACCATGAGTTCATGAGCACATATTTCCGGGTTAAGGGCCATTTGTTGGCCCTTCCTTCTTGTGGGATTTCTTCATGCAAAGCGGTGACTGCTAACCAAAGGAGGGATATGGAAAGAGAGGATAATGTTGGCTTAGGGAAGGTGGCAGCAGCAAGCAAGAAAAAAGAGGATGATCCTCTTCCATTTTTGAGGAAGTCCTCTAGCACCAAGACTCCATTTCCACCAAGCATTCATGGGCGTGGAGATACTTATCAAACAAGAAAGAGGCGATCTACAGGTGGTCCAATGGATAGGATTTTCCAACAAGAGGCGCGAGAAGAGGTAGACCTTATCATTGCATTTTTTTTCTACCTCAACTTCATCTCATTCAATGTTGCACGGTCACCATTGTATTTTGAGATGGTTCGAACTATCTTGGAACGAGCTCCAAGTGGTTATGTGCCTCCTGGTTCAGAGAAGCTTAGAACCACATTGTTGGTTAAAGCAAAGAAGGAGGTAGATAAAATCCTTGAGCCAATTAGAACAACATGGCCCTCATGCGGTGTGAGTATTGTTTCTGATGGATGGACAGATCCCGCACGCCATCCACTCATCAATTTCATGGTATCTTCCCAAAATGGACCGTTGTTCTTGAAAGCAGTGGATGCTCTTGGGAAATACAAGGATGCACAATTTATGGGTGATTTATTCATCAAAACCATTGAAGAAGTAGGTGTTGATTCGTGTGTATCACGGACAATGCACCTATTTGCAAGGCTACTGGCATGATTGTGGAAGCTAAATATCCACAAGTATGTTCATTTTGGACACCTTTCATTTCTAATTTGCTCATTGTTTGAATTTGGTCATTGCAATGTTAGTGTTGTAGAGTCATTGATACATGCTTTTATTGCTCTTACAGGTTTTTTGGACACCTTGCATTGTCCATTCCTTGAATTTAGCACTGAAAGCCATTGCTTCGGATGTGACATGGATTGGCAACCTTATTGAAGATGCACGCCATATCCGTAACTTTGTACAAAACCACACAAATGCCCTCACCATCTACAAACAGTACACACAGCTTTCATTGCTGAAGATTGCAAATACTCGGTTTGCTTCCTCATTCATCATGCTGAAGAGGTTGAGGGAGGTCAAAACCGCTCTTGGGTCCATGGTGATTTCAGAGTTTTGGGCTTTTTGGAGAAGGACGGATCAGGCTGCTTCACAAAAGGTGAAGGACAGGGTGTTAGATGATGGTTGGTGGGACACGGTAGATCTTAGCATTAAGATGATGGAGCCAATCATTTCTTTGTTGCGGTTTGCAGACACGGACCAGCCCATCCTAGCAGAGGTTTATGAGGGGTGGGATTCCATTATTGAGTCCATGAGGTCCATTGTCATGGAGAATGAGTGTCCCGAGTATGGGACATCGGCAGAGAACTTATGGACCATTATTCGAGATATTCTTATCTCCATGTGGGATAAGAATTGCACACCTTTGCATTGCTTGGCCCACTCCTTGAACCCCAAGTTCTACACTCAGGAGTGGCTCACTGGTGGATCGGGGGCCTCACACAGAGTCCCTCCTCACATGGATGCAGAGATTGCACATGGGAGGAAGATAGCACTTAGACGGCTATTTCAGGATAGCGACATGCTTGAGGAGGCAGAGGAGGGCTTTCTAGATTTTTCCACTGGCACTGGGAGATTTGGAGGCTATGATGTGCTTAGAGATAGGGGGGGTAAGAAGCCCTATGCTTGGTGGGCAACTCATGGGGCAACATCCCCTATTCTACAGAAGTTAGCCTTGAGGATCATCTCTCAAGTTACATCATCCTCTTGTTGTGAGAGGAATTGGAGCACATATGGGAACTTGTATAGTGTGAAGAAGAGCAGGCTTGAGCAGTCCAGGGCAGAGTCAATGGTGTATGTGCACTCCAACCTTCGTCTTATTTACAGGAAGAGGGAGGAGTGGGTGAAGGGAAAGACAAAGACGTGGGATGTCTTTCCTGATGATATGGGTTTGGACAGCAGTATTGAGTTGGCATTAGCCAACATGGATCTTAATGATCCAGTGCTAGAGCTGGTCACTTTTGATGATAGTGATCGTATGGAGGGGTCATCCTCCACAGCAGCAGATGCAGATCATCAGATGGGCAGAGAGGAGGAGGAGGGGGGCGAGGATGAGGATCAGGGCAGGCGCAGGGGTAGTGATGAGTATGTTGATGTTGATTCAGGCATGGAGGTGGACTACTGACAATCTGACATATGGGATTCTCCCATCTTGATCCATCCCTTTTTGTATTTACTATTAGACTTTAGTCTATTTGGCATTTGCCAATGCCCAATGGCATTCCGACATATATGTACATTGTATACATTTTGATTTTGATGACTTAATGAGAAATATGGTTTCAACATGCATCTATGTGTCTCATTGTGATTTGTGAATGACAAATGTGTTGTGAATCGTGACTTATGAATGACAAATGTGTAATTACTAATCATTAATGTGTTTTTATTCTAATTTCTATTGAATATTTGTAAATGTTCTAGTTTCTAAATATTTTTGGATCTATATGTCTATATTTTTAAATTTTAATATATATTTTAAAATATATATATATATGTATATAAAACGTATCCTACGTGTCCTGATGCCGGGGGTCACCGTGTCCATGTCGGACTCTCGTATTTTCGTGTCCTTCGTGTCTCGTGTCCCCGTGTCAGGTCACTTAGCAATTACCCTTTACCGGATATGGAAACCTTGCTTCAAAGAGTAACGGAGTCAGGGATAATGTCTATGCTGGATGGTTTCTCAGGTTACAATCAGGTGCTTGTTAAGAAGGAAGACCAACACAAGACTACGTTTACATCACCTTGGGGAACATTTGAGTACTTAAGGATGCCCTTTTGTCTTTTGAATGCGGGTGCTACTTTCCAAAGAGCCATGGATTATGCTTTCAATGAGCTAATTGGAAAAATTATAGAAATCTATCAAGATGACCTTTCAGTTTTTTCCAAGGAAAGATCAGATCACGTAACCCATCTCAGGAAGGTTTTTGAAAGGTGTGGAATGTATGGCATATCTCTAAATCCCGCCAAGTCAGTACTAGGGGTTGATGAGGGTAAATTATTGGGACACATCATTTCCAAAGATGGGGTCAAAATTGACCCAGAGAAGGTTGAGGCCATAAAAAGAGTCGTTTTTCCTACCAACAAGAAAGCCCTACAATCTTTTAATGGCCAAATAAACTTCATAAGAAGATTTATACCAAACTTAGCCGAGCTGATGAAACCTATGCAGAAGTTGCTCAAGAAAGATGCTAAGTTTGAATGGGATAAAGAAGGTAAAGAAGTTTTTGCATCCATAAAATATTGTATCTCTAGGTCTCCCGTTCTAATAAGTCCTAATTACTCCAAAGAATTCCAAATTTTCTCATTTGCATCAGAAGACACAATCGCCGAAGTTTAGTTGCAGAAGAACAAAGAGGGTCAGGAACAGCCTATTGCATTCATGAGTAGATCCTTACAGAATTCAAGACTCAAGTACACTACCATGGAAAAACAAGCCTATGCCCTTGTCAAATCTTTGAAACAATTCAGAACATATATAGGTTACTCCAAAGTGGTTGGCTATGTCCCTCATTCAGCTATGAAGGATATCTTATCTCAACAAGATTGCCTTGGTATAAGGGGAAAGTGGGTATCAAAGATCCAGGAATATGACTTGGAGATCAAACCCACTAAACTATTCAAGGGGCAAGGACTTGCCAAGATGATGACAGAAGGAAATGAACAAGCCTTAGGTATGGTCTGTCAAAATAGTTCACCCGCATCATCCATTTCAACAGGAATTCAACATCTTCAACAACAACAGTGGTATGCAAACATTATATTCTACCTCCTCAACCTAACATGTCCCGATCATCTAATTGGCCATAAGAGAAGATCTCTAAGATTGCAAGCCACTAAGTACTACCTCACACAAGAAGGATTGGGTTGGAAAAACCTGGATGGTCTCATACTGAGGTGTGTGGATGAAGAAGAATCTCGAAGACTCCTGGAAGAGTTTCATTCAGGATTTTGTGGTGGCCACTTTGCAGCCAAAACCACAACTCACAAGATCCTTAGAGCCGGATACTATTGGCCCACTTTATTTATTGAAGTGCACAAGTCTGTTAGGAATTGCCAGAAATGTCAACTTTTCACAGGAAAACAAAAACTTGTTGCTTTACCCCTAAAGCCGATAGTAATCCAAGCCCCTTTTCAGCAATGGGGCATTGATTTCATTGGAAAATTTAAAGACAATTCAAGTAATGGTTATACTTAGATTTTAACAGCGACAGATTATTTTACCAAGTGGCTAGAGGCCATACCTACTAAAGCAGCAACCGAGAAAGTGATTATGGACTTCTTGGAAGACAAAATCATCACTAGATTTGGGATGCCTGCTAAGATAACCACAGATAATGCCAAATCCTTTAGTTCAATAGCAATATCTTCATTTTGCTTTAAATATGCCATTATCCTATCCCATTCCTCAAATTACTATCCCCAGGGAAATGGTCTTGCTGAGTCAAGCAATAAAAACTTGATGACCATCGTAAAAAAGATTGTTGGTGACAACAAGAAGTCATGGGATAGCAAAATCAAGTTTGCACTTTGGGCAAATAGAATTACTAAGAAAAGTGCAACGGGAAGATCTCCTTTCGATTTGGTTTATGGCATGAATGTGACTTTGCCTATTCATCTTTAATTACCAGTGTATCAGACTTTGCAAGATTCAGGTTTAGATCAGGATGACTTTCAGAGTAGAATAAATGAACTGATAGAGTTGGATGAGGTCAAAAGAAGGCCTGTTAATCAAAGTATTAAAAATCAGGATAGGTTAAAAGAAATCTTGACAAATCATCCAAACCAACGATTTTTCAGAAAGGAGACACAGTGTTACTTTGGGACAAACGAAGAGAAAAGCCGGGCAAGCACGGAAAATTTGACAATTTATGGATGGGCCCTTACATCATTCATGATGTGGTGGGTGACAACTCTTTTTATCTCAGTGACATGGATGGGGAAAAGCAGAGTCTGCTTGTCAATGGACAGATTCTGAAACTATTTTTCAGTGAAAATATTTGATGCCCATGGGGGCATCTTTTGTATCATCACTCTCTAAACCTCTCTCCGCATTTTATTTATTAGCTTAATTCATTTTCTGTATATTACTTTGTACATTATTTTCTGTATATTAGTTGTAAAAAAAAAAAATCATTTTTGAATCATATACTGCCGCTTATTTTGTTTCATTTGGTTATCTATATACATGTGACTGACTTATCCTAGTTTTTATGCAAGAACCAAAGATTCTAGGTTTCTCGTATGATTGATTTGCACGAAGTTCAGATCAATCACACGTCCCACAGTTGGAGCCAGATGTTACCGACTAGGCTGCACCTAGTTGGACTTTCAGTGAGCCGCCAATGATGAACAGGATACTTGTTCATATTCAGAGTTCGGAAGTCCTTTCAGGCCTTTACGGACGTTTTATTTTTTGTAACACATGTTCATACCCCCTTGGGGAAATTGTAAAAAATGTCCTAGCATTTAATTTTTTATAAAAGGCTCGGCTTCCCGGACTTGAACATCAAGCTCACTAGCCCAAAGTATTTTTTCCCTTGGTTATTATTGGTTGTTGAACAAACGACTAATAATTTCTAAGCTTTTCACTCACACCTCCAAAGCTGAGGTAGTCATCTTGGTGTTTCGGCCTAGGGAGGTTATTAGAGCCTTTGTGTCGGTGTTTTTCACCAGGATAGGCATTCATTTTGAGTCGTATGGACATGTACTAGGTCCCCCTAGAGTTTTGTCAATTTCCGCAAAAAATAAATTTTTTCCGTTTTTTAAGCCATTTTTTAATGGTTTAATTAAAAAACTTCAGATTGTAATAAAAGTCAGATACGGAGTCTGCTTCTGATGTGGGGACACTCGTTTTCACACTCTAAGTGTCCACTTTACCCTAGGGACCACTTTCTGCATCAGTCAGGCAACCGGAGCACCCTGTGAGGCATTATGGGGCTAAAAATGCATCAAAATAACATTTTAATGCTAAATATAGACAGATTGATACTAAAGTCAAAAATTTAAGAGAAGTCAAAATCAATTAAAAATTGATTAAAGTGACATGGCAAGGGTCCCATGTGACTAGCGATTTATACACCCACTCATACGAAGTCAAACTTTGGTTTAAAAAAAATCAAATAATAAAGAACCAAGTTATAACATGATGGTGACATCAAAGTTTATGAGGAATTCGTGAGCAAGGAATGGGCCCTCACATAAATATTATTTTAAAACCTTTGTTTATGTTAATGAATCCACCATGCTTGGGTGCTATCGTAAGGTAGTGAGGTTTTAAATTATGCTAATGACGTGAGCCTCGAGGGTCGTGAATATGATGAAGGGAGTTGCGCTAACCAAGAGAGTTGCGCTAACCAAGAGTGGACCCATCTGTTTACTTCCACATCAGCATCTAAACCTTGGCTTATGATAATGTACCATGCATTTGTCCATTGTGATGGGAGGTGACGTCAACTCACCCGTGAGGACCCACGCTTGCTTGGATGGATGGGCTGTGCTAATCCAAGGAGTGGCCCCCATTGATTATCGATTGAAAAATTGAGATTTTAAAACGTGGACTCGTCCTATCCTAAGTTGCAAATCAAAGCATGCATTTGTTGGTGAGGCTCGCGTCATGTAGCCGTACAATCGCCTGAGGGAGATGTGAGGCATGCGATTTGGAGTTTGGTGAGGTGGTTGAGGTGGCACCTCCTCCATATTAACACTACAGTTAAACCAAGGATCTCCCCACCAATTCTTCTGATTTATGCAGTTTAACTCAGCTTCACTTATTTGAACTATTACTTCTTCTGCCAGTGTTGGTGGTGCCCCCCTGGGCTTGTATTTGCTATAAATAAAGCTTTGCTCTCCTCATTCAAACTAGTTGCAATTATATTGGGAAGAGCTAGCTATTGTAATCATTGTTTATCTGAGAAATAAAACAAGACTTTGGAGGTCTATTTGTGTGGTGCTTTGTTGAGTGGATGTACTATCATTGTGCTTTTTGGGGAATATGTGTTGGATCCATCTTGCTTTCCAAACTCCAAATCTAGCTTGCTTGAAGACTAGTATCAGTTTTGCGAGGTAAATTAAACTGTTTGTTTACCGCTTCAATTTATTTAGTATGAATGCTTAGAGATGCAAATCGAATATTTCATTTGTTTATGAACATTTTCACATTGATTTCTAAGTATATATGCTGTTGGATTTGACCATTGGTTGTTGAGTTGTGTGAAGTACAGGCTATCTTAGCTGGAGATCGAGAAGATCTTGTTTGATCTTCATCATTTCTAACACTTTTTTTTGCAGATAAAGTCCCTCGGTACCCCACAATCAAGCGCCTCAAAGATCTTATTGTTCTCTAAACCTCTCTCCCTCTCCTTCTCAAGTATTATTTAAAATTTCAACTTGTCCTTTATTTGAAAAAGTAGTCACAGATCTGAAGTTAAAGGTTCATCTTCATACATAGATCGTAATTACTTTTCATTTTTAGATCTTGCTAAAGTTTAAAGGAATCATCATTTCTTAGTTCAGATCTAGGGTTTAGGCGATCTTATTTCAAGCCATTATTAACAGAAAACTAAAAGCTTGTTTTTTTAAAAGGATACTAGTTGGTTTAATTCATTATCCAACAAGTTAGTGCCTTGATTTATTTTCTCTCCTTAAGAAGCAAATAAAGACCATTCTAGCTCACTTTCTCAGTGAGTTTGCCTAGTTTTTTCCAGTGTTACACGGGTCCCCAAGGTCAAGGACGCGCCCCCCTCGCTCCCTGCACGCCGAGGGCTCAGGGGCTCCTAGGGAAATATTTCCCAACATCCCCAAAATCAGGAAACTCTCGGAAACTCACAAGGGGACACGTCCCCCTGTTTTGCAGTGCGCTCCGGTGAAGGGGGGCTCCCACACGCCTTCTCCAAAAACTGGAGGGGCTCCTAGACGCACCCCACGATTTTTCCGATTTCAGTTTAAAAAAACAAAATTTTAATTTTAATTGTTGTTTTGTCTCTATTTCAGTCTTAGTATTTAGTAATTTACTATTTCATTATTTTAGCATGCAATATCATTGATTCAAGTTTTCAATTACAATGATTGAAATTAGAAATATGAATATCAAGATTCAAATGACAAATTTGAAAATTATCATGATGATTTGTATAACGTGTTTGTATTATTAATTTGCTATATTCTGATTTACATTGCACAATGATAAACTTAGTATTTACTATTTATTATTTACTTTTAATAGTTTACATGGGATGAATCATTGAATTGTTATTGTCGGGATTTAATAATTTAAGATATTAATTTTTATTAAGACCTGGACGTCCCCCCGTGCCCCCCCCCTCCCCCGGAATTTCGCTAAAATTTGGGGGTGGTCTCCACACGTCCCCAATGTGCGTTTCCTTGCTCCTGCGTCTCGGAAACTTGGGGGAACATTGGTTTTTTCATTTTGTTGTTAATTATAAATTTTTGGGAAAATTTGGAAGTTTTTTCCAAAGAAATCTTAAAGTGCTTTTGGACACATTCCACTAATATTTGTTGGCTTTTTTTTGCAGGGTTGCGATAAAAGAGAGGGAAACTCTGGCAAATTTTCACAAAAATCAACAAAAAAGAAGACGAACGGAGCCAAAGTTGTAATCCTTTGGATCCCAATTTGAAGACCAAAGTGCATTTTCTTCCACCTCATTGTAAAAGCAAAATAAAGTTTTAGTAGGCTCATTAGAGCCCGATCCCCATCCCCCCTGGAGGGATTTATGTCGGTGTCATTTGTCTGTCTTCTTTATGTGTTGTTAGCGTAGGTTGTTTTTTTTATCATTTCATGCTTTGTTTAAGTTTTGCAAAAGTAATCTAAATACTTACTCACTGCGCTATACCGAAATACCATAAGAGAAAAGATTTGAGCAATGTAGTAATTAAAAAAAAGCAATTTTGTTATGCATTGCTAAGTTAAAATAAACCCCCTCGCTTTCCCAAGTACAGGTTCGTGGATAAGGGTTTGCCCGAGTACTAAATCTGGAAAGAGACTCCTGAGTTTTTACCTTTTTCTAAATCAGAAAACTTGTTCTAAAACTTTTAAAATAAAACAAGACTCCTTCCCTGTATGCTCTACACCGCTGCAACTTGTCTGATCAGTTGGATGTATCAAAAAGAGATACGAGTTACTAGATCTAATAGGAAAATCCACACAAGTGATTTTCTCGAGAACTCGGGAGGTTGCAAAGGGTAATCACTACAGAGTCAGGGGGCTACTCCAAGCAGGTTCATTCTCGCCCCGTTAGACCCTTGGTATTACTACTTTAGCACCCAGTTTGAAGGGACTTGACTTGTTGGGCGAAACCCACAATTTACCCATTCCTTAATCAATTCATTTAATAATCTAAAATTTACCAACCGAAACACTGCAATACTTTCACTGAGACTACACTAGCAACCCACATTCGCAAGCACTCCTTTCATCTTGGCACTAGTCTTTTCTGTTATATTTTTGCATAAATTAATCTTGCAATGTGTCATTGAATATTGTGTATCTAATTTGGGGTAAAATGTTTCTAAGTTTAATCTTGTTGGCAGTGATTGGTAATATTTAATTTCATCCATTTCATATTAAAACTCCTAGAATTAATTATTCTCTCGTAGAGTAAAAAAGAAAAACCTTAGATTTTACTTTTCATTAGGGTCCACCCCCCTTGGCTTCGCTAGGAGTTGGCCTAGACAGAGGAGCTAAGTATCAAGTGACGGCACTTGGCTCGAGCTTGCCCCTAAGGTCGCACCCAGTGGCTTGAAGATTTCTGCCACGTTCCCCGAGGTGCGAATTCTTGAGATCTTGGCTTGCTTTTAGGGCATCCAATATGATGCACTTGATTTGCAAAATTTAACTTTAAATTTTTGAAAGAAAACTACTTCAAGAAAGCTTAAGATCTACTTGAATACTTGCAAAAACGTAAAATTCTAAGCTAGATCTCTTTGTTTAAATGATGAAAACTTTACGCAAGAAATGAGATCTAATCTAAAAGATCTTATGAATTAGATATGTAAATGTGTTGCCGCCTAATTCGCACCTCGAGTCACGTGGCTGAAATCTTCAAGCCACTAGGTGCGACCTTGGGGGCAAGCTCGATTCAAGTAAAAAATATATGATGCCCTAGTTTTCCCCAGCAGCAGTGTTGGATCAAAAATTGAAAATCTACATAATGATAAACTTCTTCCATAGAAAGATGTGCCCTCCTAGGGCGAGTTTGATGGTCCTCCTTTTTCAATTGATTGGTGGAGGGAAGTACCCGAAACAGAAAGCCATAGTTTTTCTTCAGTTTCTTCTGCAAAATTGACTGATCTTGTTTATGTTATAGCTCCGAAGTTTATGCTCCTCAAGGTCTGAAACTTCGTCCTGCAATAGCATGGCATGTCTTCTTTCCAAACCCACAGGTTAAAGCAGAATTGGTTTCACCAAGTGGGACTTATGCGAAGTTTCCCAAGGTGACTTATTTCAGCACTATTCAACAGAGTGAACATGTACGGACTTCCCCCTGTCATTGTTTCACCTTCAGGGTCTAAAAATTTTACCACAGAAACTACAATCAATGCCCTATCTGCAACATCTTGCGAAATTTCATTTGGACCTTCCTAGCCTGAGATATAGCAATTCTCCCTAGGTCACCTGTTTAAGGCTGAATTTTGGGAGAGGCTAGAATCTTGAGTTGGAGGAATCATATCTCCTAGATTATAGTGAATCTGAAGCTGAAACTTTTACACAGGGTACATCAAGATTTCATCTTCATCCTGTCAAAGTTTCAACTCCTGAGCCTTCTCCAATATCAAGTTATGGCGAAAGTCCCAACATTACTAGTTTTTGTCTTCTAGGGTTTCCAAGCATGAAACCCTAATCTTCAGTAGTTGTAGTTGTAGTAGTGTTTCGGCTGCACAAAGACTTCTTTCATGGTAGTTATATGATACCATGTTAATTTTTTAATGGTTATACAAGATCTAATAACATTTAGCATCATAACATCATAACCATATACAAAAAGATCACTGAAAGAAAGACAAGCACAGCCACAAAAAAGAACATAGAGATTTATCTTGGGAAACCCTAATGGAGAAGAAAACCCCGCAAAACTTATTCTATATAAATGTATCAAAAGTACAAAGACAAAACCCCAAACAGGTGCTCCTTCTCCTTGTTGATATGTTTCTCTCTCTCTCTCCTATGCGCTATACACAAGTGAGTGTGTGTATCAAATGAGGAACACACATCCTCTATTTATACTCTTTCTTCCACTTGGCCTAACAAGTCGGACCCAACAAACTTACTAGTTCGACTTCACCTAGGAAGAGACAAAACAATATTATATTATATTATATTCAGGAGGATTTTATCGACCTGACTTACAATAGAGGTTTTACCTCTTGACTCTATGATGACCAAATACTATAGTAACCTCCTGACGAAGAAATAAAACATCTCCGATAGGTTACATCAATAAAATGCATTTATAATATTCTCCGAAGTTACAATATTTCAAAATATCGGAGTAAGAAAACCCGACTCTATCAAAGAAACAGCTGAAGTTTTTTGCAAAAATGTCTACAAGTTGCATGGGTTCCCAAGGATTATTGTGAGTGACAGAGAGCTGAGTTTAAAGGGAATTTTTGGAAAGAATTCTGCAAACAAATAGGAACTTCCCTTAACATGAGCTCAGCCTACCACCCACAAACGGATGGTCAAACAGAAATAGTCAATAAATTTTTAGAAACCTACCTACATTGCTTCGTAACAGACAAGCAAAATAAGTGGTTTCAATGGTTGCATATGGCTGAATGGTGTTATAATTCTACTTATCAGGCATCTGCCAAAATGACACCATTCCAAGCTCTCTACAAATATGAACCCCCTAAATGGAAGGATCTCGTTACTAACCAAACAAAGGTTGCAGCAGTAAATGACCATTTAGAGGAGAATCAAAACATTTTTCAAATACTTAAGGAGAATCTTAACATCGCTAAAACTCAAATGAAAAAACAAGCAGATCGACATCGTATAGAAAGAGAGTTTGAAATTGGAGAGAGCGTATTTGTAAGACTACAACCCTACAACCCTATAAGCAGTTATCACTTAAACAAGGAGGAAAGAACAAACTAGCTCCAAGATTTTATGGTCTGTATCAGATCAACAAGAAGATTAGTCATGTGGCATATGCATTAGAATTACCAGCTACAAGTCGCATCCACGATGTTTTTCATGTATCATGTCTAAAGAAAGTAATAGGTCAACACCAGAAGGCACAAACAATGCTTCCCTTGCTAGATGAAGAAGGTCAAATTATTTTCGAGCCAGAATCTATTGTTGCTACCAGAGAAAAAAGATTGAGAACTCGAGTAATTAAAGAGTATCTTATCAAATGGAAAAATCTTCCTAAAGAAGATGCGTCATGGGAATCAGAACGTCTCCACCAACTACATCCCTTATTGCCATTGCTTTGAGGACAAAGCAAATTTTAAGGGAGGGGCAATGTAACAAATAATTAATATTAAATTAAAGACACATTAAAACACATAATTATTATTATTATACTAAGGGTCGTAACCCTTCACATTTAATCGCTCCATCCTTATATAAGGCGAGCAATCATTGTAAATAAAAATATTATTCAATTATCATTTATAACTATTTTTTATTACTTCTGAATTGGGATTCACTCCATCATCTCAACAAACCGGAGTTGGTTTGTATCAATTTATGCCAGTCATTGTATTTATTTTTTATTCAATTTATATACATTTTACTCAATATATTATTATTTCTAAATGTATTGCTTCATATTCCAGATATTTTGGACAATTTGTGTGTGAGTGAACTTTGTTGGTCTCACCATGTCTACATGTCCTATTTCCGGTGTCATCGTGTCCCATGTTGGATACTCATATTTTGGTGTCCTTCATGCCCTTGTCTATGTCAGGTGACTTAGGTGATAAACATGATGTAGCAAGGTGAACATGAACCTAAGTCCTGGTAAGATAAATTAAAGTGCTTAAGAAGAGAATGAGTTGACATGCTAGTTTATTCTTTCTTAGAAAACCAAATTAACAAAACTGGATCATGGATTTGGCTTTAGTGGTTGAAGCTATGGAGTTTCTCCAATATAGTATATAAAGAAATTTCTATTTTTTATGAGATATACTAACTATGAGATAAAAGATATACATAACAAAGTCTTATATTGAAGTCACCTCTAAAAACATAATATGGTTGTTTATTGAGACTGATATGCAATTTTATTCGCTATAGAATGACTTCAGTGAACGTTATTACACTTACAATCTTTTCATAACATTAGTTTCATGACAAAAATGGTCAATATTTGAGTTCTGAAAACCATGCAAGAAAGCTTACCTGGTCTAGTATGTTCATTTTTACTGCTCTCTCTCCAAGTATTCCAAAATGGAAGGCAATAAAAGCTTTCTTTCTTTTTATCTGCTAACACAGATAAAATAAAACACGAAAATAGATAAGATAAATTAAAAAAAGAAGATATTTCCAAACTTTAGAAGAAACACAATCTGCATATCTTAGAAATGATTAGGAGGGTCCTTAATACTTATTCTATGGTACCCTTTACATCCCTCTTTGCAAAGATGTACACTAAGAGTTTCGTTTGGCACTCCCACATTATCATTATGATTACTTGTACTTTCTAGTCCCATTGATCTATTGTGGTCATTGATAAAATTACCTTATTAGTTTCTTTCTAATGTATAAATCTTTAGAAGAAGAATTGTGGTCTGCAGACTTTTTCCATGATAAGAGCACGATTCCTTAATCAATGGAGACCCCCACTCTCTCTTTGCAGAGTTGTGAAGCTTAATGTCTAATTAGTTGTAATAAAAACATGGACCAAGTCTATATTCCTGAAAATTATTAACTCCATCGATTTATTCCTTTTACAGGTATCCAGTTCTTAGGTTGAAATGATTGTAGTTCAAAAAATATCGGTAAAAGGATGCTCATCTTTTATCAAGGGAAATCAGACAAATCATCTTTCTGGATCAGAGATCCATATCTACAAATATAGTTTAAGCAATGAAAATACATATTCACATTCTATGAATCAAAGACAAGAAAACAGTACTTGAAGAGAGTCATGATAAGTTCAACTCCATTAAGTCATGCAGCAGAAAGCAAGTCATCATCATCCTAGGGAAGAATAAAAAGAAAAGAAATGAAAGAAGACACGATTCATTACTATATTTGACAAATTAATTTGATAGTAAACAATATCAACCCTCCTTGTAAGAGTTTTTAGATACTTGCATGTAGCAGCTTGGCATTCTGACCCGAGTCCTCGGGTGCCATTTCCATTCAGCTGTGGGGATTGATCAAGGGGTATGTTGCAAATTGCAATGTAGATGACAAAATATATCACCTGCACTGTCTTTAAATTTAAATAGCAAAGTTTACTAGAGATTTTGCGTTTGGTGATATTGCCCTACACAGTAGTCTGCTGCAAAAACTAAGCACTGCCCAACACAGCAACTGTGTGTTTACAGAGAACAAAAGAAGCTGTGCTGTAATATTTTTTTTGAAGTATGCTGTCAGTGTAACCAAGTGTCCACTCCACCTCCCTGAATGTAAATTCTCCTATAGGAGAAAATAAGCAATCATTACATACTAAATCAGATATTACATACTAAATCAGATATTAATACTAAATCAGTCTTAGAAGACAACTGATTTGGACAAGTTGACAAAGGGATTCTTACTGCATACGAGATGAGGACCGAAAAGGAGAATCCCTCTAGGAAAGAAGCAGTGTTCAAAGCCACCAAGAAGACAAAATGCAGCGTGCACGAGCATAACAAGAATGCATCTAATGGTTCATCATCAGACGAAGAGGAAGCCAACTTTGTGAAGAAATTAAAAAGGGGATGTGGCAAATACAACGGTAAGTTACCATTCAAATGTTTTAAATGTGGTAGAGTAGGAGACTTTGCTTCAAAATGTCCCTACAAAGAAAGTATAGATAGTGATAGTGAAGAAGAATTCGATCACAAATAACAAAGAAAAGCATACAAATAGGACAGGTCTAAAAACAGGAAGAAGCTCCTTCAACAGGGAAATATTTTGTACTCTAAGGAAGACAGCAGTTCATCTGAAGAAGATAGCAATGATAATCCAAGAGAAGTACTTTTCATGGCATTTTTAGAAGATGAAGATTCAAAAGAAAAAAACAATTGCTATTCTTTTATCAGGGAAAAATCATCAGAAAGAGAGACTCTTGAAGGCCAATCAAAAACATTGAGTAAATATTTCTACAATGGAATTTATATTTCACCCTCAAGATCTGATGCAGAAATTGGATCAAGCAGTAACAGTAAAGAAGAAACCTGCAAATCTGAAGACAAGGAAAATGCAGAAGTTGACTGGGAAGGTGAACTGATTGTAAAAAACCGCACACCTACTATTGATTTTACATGGACTAATGCTTCCTGATTGATAAATAAAGCATAATATTACAAACTTTGCTGATTTGAGTGCCCAAAGAATTCTACCTCTTCGAAAGAAAATGGTAAAGCATGACAAGCATCCATAAGCTTCATTTTCATCAGTGTCTGGATGTGAGATATCTGGTTGGTCATTGTGATCTTCGGTTATTTGTTCATTATCTTCGGAAAGAGCAGCTTGTGCGTCATCATCAAGTTCTTGGATCAATCTGTTGACAGAAACTGTACTTGTTCGTTTCCTTTTGCGTAAAATGACACGCTTAGTGATGCATGAGCCACAAGCAGGACAAAGTAAGTCATGTGTTTTCTGCTCCTTTAGAACTCTGACAATTTCTTCTACATTTCCTGTGGATGTACTGTTCTCAAGAGTCATCGTGAAGTGATCTGTCGGTCGTGTCTCATCATGTGTCCTTACAAATCCATCCACTGAATTCAACGTGATAGTTTCAGAGACACTTGACTGATTCTCATTAACCTCTGTCATGGTTTTATTTGCCATGGTCTTGATCACCTTCCCATCTTTTACTAGTTCAGCATCTTTATTTTCATAATCAATCGCTTCACCTTCTTTGTCCAAAAAATCCCTGCTTTTAGAACCTGCAATGATGTATTTGATGTTACACAAATTAGATACATTGTTTGTAGCCTGACAGCAAAATAGTAATCTTTCAGCCATACTTGTTTGCAGAATTTTGATTAAGTGTGTTGTTCAGTTAAGTTTATATCCAGTGTTGTTCAGACAGGAAATGAAATTTTCTGAATTTCCGCACTATCTGATAATATTTGAATTTCTAAAATGACAAATACCGATTATCATCAAAATTTCTCATTTTGACTAGCTACTATCATGATTCCTTTTGAGGAATGAGAATATGCAAGTAGAATACAATTTTTGCAAATCAATTAACATATTCCGTATCATGAAGGAATGCTATATGAACTCCTCCAAATAAACAGTTAGAACTTAGAAAGCTTGAATTACAATCACAAACAGAAGTTTATCCATGACACAGATAAGGAAATCCAACCTTTTTTTAACTGAACACTGAAACAATAAAGATTTTACTCATTTCAACAATGGTCCCCATAGAACGTGAATTTTTCTTACCTTCCTGAATTTTATGCTTGATAGGAAAGCCCTTCTCAAACAATACTTGGATGTTATTCAGTGTTTGGCAATGCTCTTTGTGTTTCTGTATAAGCTCTATTCTAGGATTCATTACTGGGTAGACCCAGCTGCAATGGCGGCATTTCCATAATCCTTGAACATTGCAGATTCACAAGAGAAAACTCTATCACAGCTAGGGATTAAACATAAAAAATGAAGTTTTCTATCTTTGAATTTTATCGTTGTTCAGAATTCATAAACTCTGGAACAACAAGTGAATTCTTTTAGATTGATCATTTGTAATTTTGTATTAATAAAACAAAATGGTACAATGTCATCAGCACATACTCGTCATTTTACCTGCCTGAAAATTGCCTTCTAGCATCTGATAAACCCACAAAAGATTCAACCCTGAAGAACAAGTCCAAAACCCCAGTATATACTCCAGTTTATGGAACATAATCCATTTACTCAGTTTCAGTATATTTTATAGACACAGAATAACAAGAGAATAACAAGACAAACTTACCACAGAATGTGGTAAAAGCAATAGATTTCTAGAAAACATGTCTTTAGGGATGCATATGTGTGCTAGAAACAATTGACCTCTTCCTGTTTATGAATTTACCACTAAATGTATTCCTGTAATAGTCTTAAGCTTCTTCATTGGACTTATCAGTAGGAGTCACTCCAAACATCATTGTGTGAGCTAATCCTCTCCCAGTGATCTTGATTGCATCTATGACTAATCCTCTAGCATGTGGCAAGAAGAAGTAATCATTTTAATTAGGCCTACAGTCCCCATGTATCTGTAGAAAACATTACTCGGTGTTTGTTAGGCAGAGGCATTTGTTGACCCTTGCAATCCAGATTTTTTAATCTGACATCTACCTGGTCAACCTTTAACATTTCCTCCCTAGAAACCTTGGGCATATTGCTTGTAGCAAACCATAGCAGATGCTGGTATGGAGTTCCTAGAAGATAGTGCTCCTTGTTGCCGCCTTTCACATACCTGGGGGGGACATGGCAGAAATCTTCAAGCCACTCGGTGTGTCCTTGGGGGAAGTCTCGAGTTAAGGTTGTCACCTTGCTCTTGACTCCTCTCTTTAGGCCAACTCCTAATGAAGCCAAGGGGGGTAGATCCTATTAAAGAAAATCTATGGTTTTTAGTCTACGAAAGAAAAGACTAAATCTAGGAGTTAATATGAAATGGATAAAATAACACAACAGACTATTGCAAAAAAGAGATCACATCAACAGCATATGACAATGTAAGCACCATTCACGACATTTTGCAATAATTGATTTAAGCATTGAAAGTAAAACAGACCAGTGCCGATGAATATGGAGTGCTTGTAAAAGTGGAGTGCTGTTGTGTCGTGTAAGTATTGCCATTGTCTCGTTGGTCGGTTTTAAAATTATTAATGAGTAATTAAGGGTGTGGGTTAATTGTGGATTTGGCCCAACAAGTCAAGTCCCTTCAAACTGAGTGCTAAAGCGGTAATACCAAGTGTCCAACAGGGCGAGGATGAACCTGCTTGGAGTAGCCCTCTAACTCTGTAGTAGTTACCTTTTGCCACCTCTCGAGTTCTCGAGAAAATCACTTGTGTGGATTTTCCTATTAAATCTAGTAACTCGTATCCCTTTCTGACACAGCCAACTGATCAAACAAGCTGTAGCAATGTAGAGCATACGGAGAAGGAGTCTTGGTAATTTTTAAAGGATTTTAAGCTTGTGTTCTTGTTAAAAATAAAAACCTCCATGAATCTCTTTCGGTCCAAATGGCCCTCAATCGGGAAAGCGAGGAGGGGTTGATTTTAGATAACAGAAAAATACAAAACACAACTCACAGATTAGTCCTACCTGTTACCGACTAGGATGCACCTAGTTGGACTTTCAGTGAGCCGCCAGTGATGAACAAGATACTTGTTCATATTCAGAGTTCAGAAGTCCTTTCAGGCCTCCATGACCGTTTTATTTTTTGTAACACATGTTCATACCCCCTTGGGGAAATTGTAAAAAATGTCCTAGCATTTAATTTTTTATAAAAGGCTCGGCTTCCCAGACTTGAATATCAAGCCGACTAGCCCAGAGTGTTTTTTCCCTTGGTTATTATTGGTTGTTGAACAAACGACTAATAATTTCTGAGTTTTTCACTCACACCTCCAAAGCTGGGGTAGTCATCTTGGTGTTTCGGCCTAGGGAGGTTATTAGAGCCTTCGTGTCGGTGTTTTTCGCCATGCTAGGCATTCGAATTGAGTCGTATGGACATGTACTAGGTCCCCCTAGAGTTTCGTCAATTCCCGCAAAAAAATAATTTTTCCGTTTTTAAGCCATTTTTTAATGGTTTAATTAAAAAACTTCAGATTGTAATAAAAGTCAGATACGGAGTCCGTTTCTGACGTGGGGACACTCGTTTTCACACCCGGAGCGTCCACCTTACCCATGGGACCACTTTCTACATCAGTCAGGCAGCCGAAAAACCACGTAAGGCAGTATCTGGGCTAGAAGTGCATAAAAGTGGCATTTTAATGTTAAATTTGGACAAATTGGCACTATAGTCAAAGGTTGAAAAGTCAAAAATATTAAATTATTTATGGATAGGGTGACATGGCATGGGTCCCCTAAGGAGTGCGTCCCTCTCCATATGAGGTAGTGAATATTAAAACTTTGGTTTAAGAAGAAATATGAACCAAGTTATAACATGATGGTGACGTCAAGTTCATGAGGAATTCGTGAGCATGGTATGGGGAAGGGGTGGACCCCCTCATATTTAAAACATTATATCGGCTTAGACCAAGTTAAACTTACTTTTCTTAAATTTTTGGTATAGTGAGTTGCGCTACCCATTATGGAGTGGACCCCCTTCAAGTGTATTACATCAAGCTTCAAAGTATGGTTTAATTATTCGGCATACACGTGAACT